>LUCH01007112.1:0-18402 GCA_013368495.1 Paragonimus heterotremus
ATTTCGCGTCTGGTATTTCCGCGTATACCTAAGGAAGCGTTAATTTAGTGCACGTACGCACTAAAATGTGGCGTTCTCAGGGAGCCAAAGACAGAGACGATGGGAGATCAAAACGCCGTTTCTCAGAAACTGATCCCAAACAGATAAGAACCTATAGATAGGTAATTTAATTAAAAGGGCACTCCGGTGCTGGAAGACGCAGAGAAAATCCCGGAGGAGGAATCCAGAAGAAAACATGAACAGGTACGGTGTGTCGTAGATGCATGGTTGAGGTTGGTTGCAGTTAACCTGTAGAGTTTTCATTATTTTTACTTCATGGTGCTAACATTGCACTACTGCTGCATCAAAACATATTGTACATTTTTGTTTCACTTGAGTAAAAACAACAACACAACGCATTTTCCAATAAACTCTGCTACACCCGCTTACTGGTTCTTCCTACAACGCCGGTGGTTGCTACTCAGTTTAAAACACCCTATTTGTTTGGATTAACTTTCAGGTCGGTTACTTTGCATCCTCAGCTACGCTTGAAACAATCCGAATACATTCCAGCATCATTGGACGCCTCACGAACATTGTCAATCTTTGGTGAGTCCAATCCTTGACATCACTCGTTATTTTCGTATCGAGAATTATTGTAGTCTACACAACTGTTTCACTACAAAATCACCATACAAAAGCGCCGCTAAATTCGTATGATGTACCTTCTTTTATCCAGGTTGACCAGCTAGATTTGGTTAACCACGAAAAATTATATCAAAGTGAGGCGCGAATATATCTGAAACTACTGCTACCACCGGGGGTACATCTACTAGGTAAGAGTGCACTGCAAATTTTGACTTCACATGTTGACAACTTTTAACACGAAATCATTGATGTGAAGTGGACATTTGTCAGAATCATAGTCTAACTGTAGGTGCCACGTAGGTGTCTATAATGCGTATTTCAAATGGACTTGTTTTTCGATGTATTGAAGCCATGTCTGTTGCAAGTCTTGTTGATTCGTGTCACGTGTTCCCAGCCTGGTTTATTTCATCTCGAGAAATATTTTCTGTGGAGTTTCACTATTGCACTCCTGTTTTTCTCCATTGTTTTATTTCTTCATACCCTGTTGTTCCCTCGTTTTTGGTCTTTATTTCCAGATTTTGTTAGATTCGTTTTCCTCCGACAGCATGCTGGATTTGAAGATGCCTTCTACTTCAGCGGGAACTGTTTCTAATTGCCTTTATTTCTTGGACCCTATCAATTTTTTTCAATGAAATATACATGTACTTTTTTATTGCGGCACTTTTCGTTTTGCGGTTGCTTTCTGCGTGTTCAGCTGTCACGTAGAAGATACCTACGGTTGTATTTCCATCGTAGGAGCAGTTTGGGGAGTTGTAGGGTACTTCCATTGTCCATCTCCATATCGGTCCGCGTTAGATCATTTGAAGGCGTTCGTAGTAAACGCTTTATCGCAGAAATTATCCTGTTGAATTGGCTTGACACCTGGTTGCCAGATACGATCGATCGCCAAGAAGAGAATTCAATGAAACTTATGGACTAGTGTCAGTAGATCGTACGCGTTGGATGACATAGGTTTCGAACTGCTTCAGTTGTTGAAGCGAATAACTAGGAATATAAGGAAGGTGCTGTTAGCGCAGTTGGCCTACTCGGATCTTACTCTGACCTACTGGAATCCCACTCTGGCCCATTGCGATCCGACTCTGGCCAGAGTCGGACCGGCTCTGGATTTTGTTGCACTCCTACTCGGATCCGACTCCTTGCCAACTCCTGCCAAGTCTTGTTGATTCGTGTTATGACTTCACATGTTAGTATCTATCCTCTCAGAAAATAATTTGTTGTGAGTTTGTCGAGCAGTGTTTTTGTGTTTCCCCATTGTTCTTTCTATTCGTTGCCCGTTTTTACTCAACTTTTTGTAGTTTTTCTTTTCCAGGCATCGTTTTTCAACTTGCACTTAGCATGCAGCATGCTGGATTTGAAAATACCCTCAAATTTAACAACAGCGGTTGCTAATTACTGTTACTTCTTCGATCCTGCCAATTTTTTTATCTGAAGTATACACACTTCGTTTTTATCGCGGTGCTTATCATTTTTCTGTTAATTTCTGCCTGTTCGGCGGTCACAGATGTTTACGGTAATATGTCTCTTGAAAGATGAATTTGGAGAGTTGTCCGATGCGTTCTTTGTGGAATTGGAACCCAACTCTGGCCCACTCCGAAATGACTTTGACCAAAATCGGACCAGTTCTGGACTTTGTTGCACGCCTACTTGGATCCGACTCTTTACCAGCTCTTACCAGAGCCGGACGGACTCCGGGTCAGATTCAGCGTGTTTTATGGGTAACCAGAGGTAGTCTGCTATGACATATAAGGGCCAACTTTCTTTATTGTATGAGGACCGTCTGTCATGAACTTGCACTATTTATCGTAGCCTGCTAACTTAAAGTGACGACATTACAATAACATACGAAATCCTATGCTCCCCGAATCATTCCTAACAAAAACCTTTTCACAGTGGTCGATACCGTGAGTCTTAGAGGCCATAAGTTCGAGATGTCTTACCGTGTAGCCTACGTAGACGACATGGTTGTACCTTCAGTGCCAGGGCGATATGAAGTGCACTACTGGTAACTACTTTCCTCCACCATCGGTCGGTGTAATCAAATAGGAGATAGACGGCCAGTTTATTCCAAGACGGCCACCGAAATTTGGGTATATATAGCCCCACGTACCTTTACTGGTGTTATTTACTTCCACTCCCTCTTGTTCTCTCATTTCCACCCTATCCCGTGAAGTCGTCCTTTCTGTTATTTTATTGTTATTGTAACGATTTGTACATTATATTCTATTTCATAATTCTGATTGTTGTTCACACATTTCACATTTCTCAACTTCTCATGTACAGCCAACATTTGAACCAACTTGATCGAACCGATCAATAGTCAGTAAAAAGAACTCACGCACACCGTTCAGTTCGCGAGTCTTGGGTTTTGTCTGATTCCAGTGCCGCTAGTAAGCAGAATTTTGAAGTGGTGGAAGTTCATTGCATCAAACGTTTATTGTGGCGGATTTCCTTATTTATCTGTCATCAGAATTAATCTATCGGTCGTCTAACGAATCTCATCTCTGGCGCTCTCTTTCCTCCTTGTGGTGGTCTGTTCAACCTGATGGACTTTGACTTGTAGTGACCTGGAGATTTCACTGGCCTGTCTGCGGTATGATGTGTAAAATAGTTCCAAAACTCATAGTTACATATTGTACTTAGGCTATTAAGAAAGTTCGCATGATACATGTTGTCCAATTGTTTGTCTGCATGCCATGTGACTACGGCGCGAACACGAACGCACACGTGTGTCACACACATCCGGTTTCATCGCTTGTCGACTGCCGATCTCTAGCCTCTCTAGCTAACTTACGTGTCGGTGCCATTTCTAGCGCAATAAGAGACCATCTGTATATTTCCTGCAATACATATTTGTTCTCTTCTCTCTACGACCTTTTGTATTTCGCGTCCAGTTTATTCTTACCTGAAGAAAATGACTCAGTTCCCCGAGTACTAAAGACTTATTAGTGTGTCCTTCCTTTTTACCGTTTAATAGGTACGTGTACCTTTGAGCCTATCCATCACTGTTACCATTCTTCTCCGATATTACCGTATTTTGAACACTTTTACCATTTGACTGACTAAGTTACTGCATTATGCAACAAAGCGTGTGCCCCACTGTTGTCAGCTGCTTACCTATTTTCGGTTGTTCGAATGATGTGAGCAGAGGGACTACTATGTGGCTGTCAAACTTAGATTGAATCTGTTGAGAAACCACACATCCCGTGTCATTGACTCACATCGCAAAACCTTGAGTCAAATAAACTATGCAAGTTTTATACTTCTATCTGCGCAAAAATCCGACTAAGCCGGTCAGATGAATTTCACTGCACCGCAAAGCTGTTCTAAGCACACACGCAAGTATTGAGCTTAAAAATGTCCAGCAAACAACTATGCAATCTGTTTACTTCTTTTTCCAGATGGAAACTCCACATAAATTCATTTTATAACGTGTTTTGTAAATTTTGTTTTGATGCGCTAAACTCATAACAACAAAAATGCGGTAAAATAAACAGCCGTAACTAAATAAATCGTTCAAAAATAATAGTGCGTGAATTATGACCATTAAGAGAAGTAATCCCTTTAACATAAGTGTCCCATCCATTATCAAGCGGTACATTTTGTTACAAATTCGGAATAAACATATATTTCTTAGTTAAATCTTCTGGCCCTGCAAAAAGTTATCACGATACCATGGTATCGTATACCTTTCTGCAGAAAGGTATACCTTTCTGCAGAGATAGAAGGTAGAGTGTGCTTTCTCTACACATGTAACTGTAGCCAACGGCCTTTTTCGTGACGCATGTTGAAGGCAACTAGTACAAATCACCGAAAATGTTTCTTACTGCCGAGGCCAATCGACAATAGTTTCTATAAAAAAGAGCGTCAAAAGCTTTGATGAATACCACGGTGGATTTGAACTGAACACAGTTGAGCTTACGGTTTCGCCGATCATTACGTTTTGTAGAATTGCTAGAGTATGGTCGGCAAACGCCTTGGAAGAACAGGCAGGCACTCAGCCAGAGTTCTCACCTGTGTCAAAACTTGAGACACAGTCAGTGCACATCGCTTTTCCACATCACATGGATGCTTTCAACCAGCCAGATCAATGTGCACTTTTTGAATCTCGGACGCAAGGAGGTATTGTGAAAGTACGTCAACAAGTTGTCAGCGTACCATCATATGCTGTAGCCCAGGTTATGTTGAACGAGAACTGCCCAATATGTTCGGCATCAAAGGCAACGTACATCACATTTGACAACTACCAACATGTTTGTTCAAGTATGTCATAGACAACAGATGGAACAGTTCACACAGCATCCACAGAATGCCAATGTAGACCTCTAGCCTGGTTATCTTGACTATGCAGACAATAAGATATTGCTGTTTGACCATCTGCAAGTAACACTTGGTTTTGTATATCTTGTGTATTGCCAAAAACATCAGACCACGTTCTGAAGCTTCGAGAGGAAAAATCCCCTTGAAAAATTAATATCATCACGTTCCTGTAAAGTTAGACAATGAGATTATAAAGGTTGCTGATCAGTTCATGTACTTGGCCAAACCAGCAGCGCCTGGGTGGATGAAACGAAAAGGTTTCTCCGAACCTCAAGGTCATGACGCCTTTTGACAACTGAGATCACCTACGATGGCAAAAATGAATTCTTTTGAAGCATACGGGGCATGTGTATAAGACAACTATGAGAGCAGTAGTATATAACGATTGCGGAACAGGAACACCCCGGTAGGAGTACAAAACAGTCATCAAATATTTCACCATTGTTATTTGTATCCAATCATGAGCATACGACCGTATCAATGCGTGAATGCCGGTGAGGTTATGAATTGGATAATTGATTCATTCACTGTCTACAAGTTCGGGCCAGTTGTAAAAGTGGCCAATTGACCGTCCTACGGAGATATTATTTGACGGAGTCGCAGGTGAATGAAAGGAAGCACTAGAATGACAACGATTAGTTCGTATAGAGTAACTGAGACAGTCGCCAGTAGCATGGTCACGCTAGGCCAGGCCCGTCTGCCAGGCTGGAAGCCTGTGGCTTGTCGAGTTGTTGTCCGAATGAGTTATGGGAAGTGGCGTTAAACCAGGTTCGATTATTGAAATACGGCCCTTGCTTACTTGGAAAGTAAACACAATTAATGGAGCGAGACAGCACATGTTGCGACAAAGCTGATTCATAGCTTCTTCCTTGCTGTCGCTTGCAAATCGACTGTACATTTGAAAAATATGGCAGCTGTATGTTGGGGGTTTGATTTCGGACAACTAACCTGTTAATATCGAATCCGTCATTCCTCTTGTTTACCTTTGAACTTGAGGACTATTATTACCATTCTCATTGCTATGTGGTATTTAAATGTCCATGGCAGACATGTTGGTGATGATGATGATCGTGAGCCAGTTCTTAATTTAAACCTCTTTCAGATCATCATCACCATGGTTGTATATGGGCTGAGACACTGTCAGGACGCTCACACCTAGACAGGAGAACAATTAGGGTTTTCAACTAAAGCATTTGGCTCGAAAGCCTGTACCGCAAGGCAGCGGGTGAGTGGCAGTGTACCAGAACTGATACGTTTTCTGGAAAAAGATGCCAACCTTCTTCCAACCTGGAGGACTAGGAGACTGGTTCGTCAGACCTTTACCTATTGGCCTGTCTGGCATGAGTGACTCTATCGGTATGGCAGTTAAACATCACTGTGAACTACTGATGTATTGCTGTCTATGATGTTGATTATGATGGTGGTCGTATCGTCCACCTATTTCAGATACATGAAGCCCGATGCTGTCCGATGTGACAATCAAATATTTTGGAACTGATGTAACGCGCCTTCCCCTTACCAAACGTTTTAATACGGTTTGACTGATTGACGTGAGTCCCTGCTATGCGGCTTCACCCAGTCTACTTGCGCAGAGACAAGAAGAACACGATGGTGGACAAACACGCTGTATTGCCAAATACCAGTTCGACCAACGAATAAAATGCCTGTAAATATATATCATGAACTAGTGGTCAAATATGGCCATTTACTTGTTGATTCACTGTCTGCTTGTTTAGGCCACTTCGTTGCCAAGTGGCCAAGTAAGGCCAATTCCATAGGCGTTAGTTCTCGGGCTGGCGTGACACCCACGCTCACTTGCACTTATCCTCCTGTCGTGACACCCACGCTCACTTTCACATCTCCTGCTAGCTGGTCCGACGTGCCCCTCAGTGCTTTTTCCGATTTCGCCAGCCGTCACCGAGGGCCTGACTGGTTTGCAATGAGTACTGATTTGCTCAGCCGTCACCGATGTCCTGATTAGATTGTTTTGATGAATTTGCCTCCTAACAGGAACCAGTCGATAATTCTGAATTACCATAATTCATTGGGTTCTGTTCTGCGTTCCCATGACAACAAGTTAAGCCAAAATGGTCAGCTCTTTTTAGCTTTTGAATCATGGGCGCATGTTCATCCATTATCCCGGTTATGGTCAACTGCATTGACGTATGATCCTCTAAAGATGTACCTCAATCAAATAGCTTCTGTTTCCTCAACGATACGCCGATCAGTATGAGTTGTACTGAACACTTAAAACACGTTATTCAACATATAGTTTTCTACTTACTGATGTACTTTCATGTATTCATTTGTTCAGAATAGTCAACAGCTTGACAAGAGAGCGCTGTGGCTCGGGCCGCCACTCAAAGTATAATGAATAAGTTTTCTTCTAGCGACTCATCAGGTTTAATACGTTACAAGATAGTGTAAGAGCTTCAACGAACCATTTTTCGACACTCATCAACAGGTCACAGGAACGAATTCCAAAGATTTCAGTTGTGACCATCATTTGAGGCCTTACGGCCCGCAATTCGCTAGATCGAGCCAAATACGCTAGTCACCATGGCAGAATGATCGGAATCAATCGGCAGTTCTAGTATGGAGCTTTCGATTGAATTCCTTACATCGCCAATGAGTCAGATTTGGGAACGTTTGTGAATAAGTGCCTGGTCATGCGGCACACAATAGGTTCCAACTGAAGTGTGCCTGGAAAGGGATATTCTTTTACGTGTGGAAGTTAAACTAAATCGGAGATAAGAGGGACATGCAGTTTGGTCTCGTTAACAGCGGTTGCTTTCTAGTTGAAACCAGCGTACCACTTTGAAAGGACAAACCAGTATGTTGAGTAGTAGGGGATTTGGATTTTCATATAGATTGAACATCACCCACAATTAATCGCAGCTGTCGCATTCCCATAGACTTTCCAGTCGGCCCATTTCGAAAAGAAGCACTAGACTCGAGTTTCGCTCTCATTAGAGCTCGTCAGTAGTGCATATCATCGCCACTGCCGGGACTTGAACCACGGACATTCAGTTCATGAGGCAACCGTGTTTACCACTGCGCCACTGACCTCACATTAGGCACGACCGAATTATCATATGTGAACACTCAACCACTTTCGCTTGTGAATAATGATCAGGTTGCCCGATCGCCTCGAGAGGACACACAGTTACTGTCTGTTAACTCCAATCGATGACCCCTCGACTAGGACTTCTCTCCAAGTTGAAATCACAGAAACCATTGACTTGTTGAGCGCTACTTGATTACAGATGAGTAGCAAGGGATTTTGATCTTCATATAGATTGAACAACACCCACAATTAATCGCAGCTGTCGCATTCCCATAGACTATCCAGTCAGTCCATTTCGAAAAGAAGCACTAGACTCGAGTTTCGCTCTTATTAGAGCTCGTCAGTAGTGCATATCCTCGCCACTGCCGGAACTAGAAATCCTGGAAAGTCTCCCGGAAAGTCTATCAGAATGCAACAGCTGCGATCAATTGTGAGTGATGTTCAATCCATATGAAAAACTAATATGTATTGATAAACAATTTCCATGTTACCCTCGGCACTTTCTTATTTATTATTCAAACTAGTCAACATTTTTCTTTTAATATCATTACAGACATATGGACGATCTTGATAGGTTGCTGGACGAAGCGCAGCTCATAAACCGTTTTGCAAAAAACACAACGGAAGATCTCCTTAATGAGTAAGTCGATAGTTCAGTAGACTGGAGGATAGAAAATATTCTGCCCAATCACTTAATGTTGACCAAACAATAGACGATATTCTAGACGGGAAAGTTGAGACATCCACGAAAGTAAGTTGTTACATAAACGGAACTCCTCCTAGTATTTAGGCGAGAAATACCTACGAAAGAATCTCAGTGATAAACAGACTTTTAGGTAAGACAATCCTAATATCTTCGACATCCAGCTAGGGAGATGTAACACAGCATATATTGGAGGCGTTCAAATACCATTAGGATGGTCAACTTCGAATAATATCAAGTAAAGACCGAATAACGTTCCGCTTTATGCAAAAAAGAGCCTGTGACCAACTGAAGTGCACATCATGTGATAACGTAATCATAATGTTTGAAGACAGTGGCTGGCGACCCGGAGTGGACTATTACTTTCTACGAACCAACTACCCAAACCGAATTAACTTGGGTGCCAAACTGAAGAACCATAAAGGTTGGTAGAACCCAATAATTCAAGTGGAATGCCGAGTACACTCAGACAGCAACAAGATTTTCTTTTTGCACCTGATATCACTGGAAACATATACAGTGGTCATCCGCGGACTTCACCTATGGACGGTGTTTAATGTGGCCCATACTTGAGGTAACTGTTCAACTGAGGAACAGATCCTTAGTCCATTGAAGACTTGACCTGGAGTAATCAAGGTGATTATGATTCACTCGGGGCCGCGTGTTTTAAGCAGTGATAATTAAGACTAAACAGATATAATGAACAGCTATTGATGAGCAGTCGAGGATTTAGTTAAGTTCCAGCTGAACATCACCAACACATGATCACGGGTGTTGCATTCCCATAGATTTTCCAATCGGCCCCCTTCGAAAAGAAGTACTCGAGTTTGGCATCAGGTTGAGTTCGTCAGTAGTGCATATCTTTACCATTGCTGGGACTAGAACTCCGGCCACGCCATGGGTTAACCGTTTTGATCTGTGTGCCATTGACCTCACATTAGGCAGTACCGAATAAGCATATGTGAACGCTCAACCACTTTCGCTTGTGAATAATGATCAGGTTGCCCGATCGCCTCGAGAGGAGACACAGTTACCGTCTGTTAACTCTAATCGATAACCCCGCGATTAGGACTTCCTAGACAAATGAAAATCTCTGATCTCAATAAACCTGTCAATCATTATTCACAAGCGAAAGTGGTTGAACGTTCACATGTGATATATCGAAACATGTTTAACAACGACAGATTGTGTGCAGCGGAGGTTCAAAGTCAGGCTTAAGTGTTACGAACACCGATGAAGGCGATAGCCAACGTTGATTCATCTTCAAAGACACATCGTAGATTTAATACAATGCAACACTAAAGAGGTGATTTTTTTAAATTATCATGTTAAGAAAAGTGGAATCAAAATCAACCCAGAAAAATGTCTAATTATCACAAACTGCATTCCACAGAAAGTGCAGTGAATAAAAATGGAACGAAACGCACTCAGCCTATACTTTATTGTCATTCTTGAGAGCAGTCAGCCGTTCACTGTCTGAGAGAGTACAAAACAATATGCCATAGACTGAAAGAACATCATAATTGACGAAACACTTGCTCTTGGGTGAACGATTGAGCTAGTATAGTCTGAAGTGTGAAACGAGTGCGATTTGATTGATCGCGGGGTACTTTGGCAGATCCAGTAACACAGCCATTTTTTCCTCTCCTCGAGCAACCTTCTCTCAGATACTGAGTGCAGTATGTACTACTGCTGAATTCTAACAAGAATGAAGATTAAATTCAGGACCTATTCACGATAAGACCTGGCTAAAAGTCCACCTGAGTATGACGATCGCCAGTAAGTGCCAGTCACGTTCAATTTATATAAACAAAAATTCTCACCTGTTCATTATTAGTAAATTAGTGGTCAACAGGCCTAGGACGAAGATTCAAGCGCGCCTTACTGGAACAACCAGTCTGAAAAAGCAATAAAACGTCGTGAAGAAACGCAAAGAGCAGTTGGATTGCATTGAGTCAGCTATCATGTATTTTCTGTGTTCGAAAGGTGACAATATACACCTAAGAAAAATACCATGTGGACGTACGACCTGAAAATACATTCCGCCATGCTTAACTGCTAAATACTCAAAGATTCATTGGTCTGACCTACGTTCCACCTTCACCCTGTAATTGTTTTTGATGTGGTTCCCATTATGTTGGTTACTTTTCAGGTATTGAGGGAGAACGAAACAAAATTCGTCTAATTTCAGTTTTGTATTCACACCAAATGTAAGAAACTACGTTATACATTACTCCAAAATATCTTGAACTTCAACTCGTATTCATTTAGAGTGGAATGAATTATTAACTTTTAACTTCTTTGTCCGTTTTCAAGGTGTACCCACCCCGATGCTGAATTTTTGAATATAGAAAGTTAGGCCCATTCTCCTCCCCTTTCTTTTCCTCGTTTTTACTGTACATGATTTGTTTCTCCCTCTCATGATTGTGTAGCAGTTAAACACCAATCAGAATCATCGACGTATTGTTGTCTATTATGATGACGATGGAATGGATTAACGGGAAAAACTAACGTACTCCGTTTGTATTTCGTTTCAAGGTTCACGAGCTTACTGTTGTCAGTGTACGTCTACCGGAGTTACTGAACTTGTTAGATTGGACCAACTGCCGCAACTGCGTTGGATTTGTGGCAAGCACGCGCAATAAGTTTACAAAATAACAAGTGACATGTATCAATTCACGTTATGTGCACCATACTTATCGCAATGAACATGTCTCAAGTATGCCCGTCTTCTATAACACGAATCACCTTGGGTGACGCATAAAAGTGTGAAAATACCTTAACACGAAATAATTCAAGTTCGTTTTACTTCACCCGGAATAACATAACCTACGACTTCTTTTGTGATTAGTCAGCAAAGTTGCGCTGCTTATAGGTTTAGCTTTATCATTTTAAACCATGTATGTAAACAAATACGATGTCCATCGGCAAAGATCTGTACACTTTCAAACAACCAGCGCGTTAACTGAATTGTGAAATCTGACTGGAATAGTTCAATTCATCCACCTTTACAAAACGTAGGTGGTCTGTTAACAAGGAAAAACGTACTGAAAAGATTACTAGTCATCGTGGTTGAGTTATTAACTGATGTACGTAGGAATATCTGTTAGCCTGAGAGGCTCATAAACATTATGACAGTAAGCGCTGGTTCACACCAAAATTGTAAAATGCAACACCGATAAGGCCTGATTACACATCTTCAGGAACAGCGCTAATGATAACTGGGTATTCCAGAAGCCAAGATTTTGTTCCCGAAAACAATTCAACAAGTACAAAGTAAGCACTTACCAGTTCTAGTTTACTGAAAATTTATTTAACAGGACAGAAAAAAGGTAAATTACGAACGTCGTTCATATAAGTCAACTTCAAAAACTCTGTAATGTACTAGTATCCATACACCTGAAGTCATAAAATGGAAAATCCACTAAGTTACAACCTTGAATTAAACAAAAATAGACCTACTGGTTTGTAGTGCAGAAGTTTAATCACGGAAAGGCTATCATCCAAAGATAGTATGTTACCAAATAAAATATGATTTTCAGAGGCATCCTATCGCTTTCCAGTAAACTAAATCCTTAGCTATAGGCGTACTGAGTAGGGCAGCTCACTTCAACCTTCGCCATCTATCACATCAAAGCAGTCAATAACAGAACCGATCACAAACTCAAAGAGAGAACCCTTTGACGTGATTGGGGTCCGCAACAGAAATGCAGTCTATTCCCAATACCCTATCCCAAATGTGTAATGGACGATATTCCAAAGGATGCTGTTGAAGATCAAATAATCACAATTGGAATAAGATTCTTTCTGGTCACAGTTTGACTGATCTGAAGTCCAACAACTGAGCGGAGTCGACTCAGTTATAGGTATGTACAAGAGAGAGAGAGAGAGAAAAGCAATATGTGTGCAAGTGTTTTCATCATTTTCTAGTCGTGGACAATGTTAGACGATGAAAAACTACGAACAATAAAATAAGATAAAATACGAAGATATCGGTGTGTCATCACTTCAGCACCAAACACTTAGACACGCTGAACCAACACTCAATGACACTACTTCAGTAGACACATAAACTACGAAGATTATGTTCATCGATACGGCTGATATGTAGGGAATGCGCTTGACCAGAACAACGTGAAACCCTAACATTGGGTTGTTTCCATCACTGCAGTGGGAGAAATATGTAAATACTTTCCAGCCAATCAAATGCATTTTAACAACTGTTTAACCGAAACGATTGTGTTGTGGCAAAATATTCAAACATTACACATTTAAGTAGTTTTGCAGGTAGAACAGGTTTGGCGGACTTGTCTATGGACGACAATAAACGAAAGTAAACACCGCACACTTACAACTACACAGGATTTTTGCAGGGTGCCGGCGTAGCGATACCGAATGCATGAATTTGGATACAGAGGCCTAGGTATTAGGTACAATTCCTTTTCCCTATTATCTTTAGAATATGACTTACATTTTCCCGTGGTTCAGTGGCGGGTAGGCATCGATGTCGCTGATATACCACCGTCGACAATGAGTGAACAAAACTCATATCCCCCCCCGGTTGTAGCCAGTCCGCTTGAGACAATGGATCATTTCATCCATCAGGACTGAACTGGCATTCTTCCCTGAGTGTGATCGGGCATCGGGGCTTGGCAGTTACTTGGTTACCTATAAAGTCAGTAGGTCTTCCAGATGTAGGTAAAAGAGTACGCACCATCCATGTTCAGTCTATTTTCCTATAAGATCCAGAAAATTGGACTGTTGGCAACGAAGATCTTAACATCGTTGTCTGTCGCCTGACCGATATCAAGTGAGGTGATCGCAGGAACAACGCCCGTTTACATTTTGAAAACTATGGAAAACCGATCAGTAGATTATCTAACACCGGTATGGTCTGTGATGGTCGTGTCAAACAGTCCGCATGTTAGCAGGACGTTTTCTACACCCGGCATAATTCACCATAACTCACGAACGGTTCAAGCAAACCGTTAGGTGACCAGGATACGACTTGGTCACCAAACATCAAGGTTTCGACTATTCCGTTAGGCACACTAGAGGACCCCACGAACACCCACTTCATTTGTTTACACAGTGTGCAACATGACAGTAAACAACAGACAATGGTGTATCAACAACCGGATAAATTTAAGTTCCCCTACTTAATCACGTTTTTCACGATACTTCACGACACTACGATAAAAAAATGCTCACCACCAGTACTATCTGGCTAGGTTCAATGCCAAAATGTGTTAGTTAATGAACTGGTAGACTGCTTAAACGGAAAACTAAGCGGCTCGTGCGATTGTAATATTTGCCAAGGAATATATTTATAAACAGTAAAGGTACATGCGATTTGGGAGTACATTCTGAATCAAAACAGGTTGGTATTAAATCGATAAACCGATCAACGCGTCCTAGCCATCATTTTGAGCATGTTAATATTCAAAGTATCGTTTAATGAGCCAAATATGCATTGAGACGCTCGTCATCAAAATTGAACGAATAAAATGGGGTTCACGGTTCAGATATGTACCGAAAGTCGGATTCGAAACCCAAACTATTGGCGAGACTAAAACGTGAACTAGTTAGATCGCCGAAAAGAAACAACCTATGTAGTCGTTAATATATAACGGTTATTACAACAATGAGCTCTCCATCATCATACCAATATTTTGTGGGGAGAGAGACAGCCTCAACGGCGCATTCAGTTCTCAAATTTCCTAGCATTCCAATCTACAACTGAGCTTGCCGTATTATGTAGTGATATATCCTGTGCAGTTACATACCTAGCCATGTGGATAAGCGCACCTCCTGGTCAGGTCTGACGACGATGGCTTAATGCCGTGCTTGGCCCCCACAATAATTTGACCACTACAACAGAACTGCAGAAGAAAGAGCTGCCGTATAAGCCAGAGATAAGGACCAGATTTGCGATAAGTGAGGTTGAACAAACGGATGGAAAACAGACAAATCTCAAGACATCCAGACTGCCAACTCAAAGTTTATCTCTGCGCTTAGATCCCCAGTCCGTTCTAACTGGATGAAAACAGTCTGCATGCTGCTATCCTAGAATACAGTTTTCGTAAAGCAGCCGACGCACATTTCCAATCAAGCCGAAGTCCGAGCTCCTCTTACCGACACCTTGGACCTAAGCACCCAAATACAGTGCAGGAAGTAGTAAGGCAATTTCGTCAGAGAAGGTCACCGCACATAACGGCTGGATCAGTCAAAAGAAAGAAGACTAGCTGTGCATACGTTTCCTCCGCCAATTACAGTCGTCGTCTGTACCATCTGTGCATCCTATCTACTGTGTACTAACTGATATCGTGTGAGATACGGGGAGATATAGCCGTTCCGCGTCGACGGTGCTCCTAGGTTGTGTTTTGGTGATCACCTGCTCGGCATTGACCTTCCGCATTAACACCACACGAGCAGTGATAGTGCGCGGCGACGTGTCGGAAACGGATTACCTCCTTCTATGCGTAGTAGTTTCACGTGATGAGTTGAGATGGCCAGCACATGTTACGGATGTCTACCAACGCCTGCCATATCATACTGTGTTGCGCTTCATGAATGTAGCTGAAAAATGAAACGCGGTCTATAACAAGGTTTAGTATAAGGGTACGAAAAACGTTGGTATCAGTTTTGAAATCCGTTGATTCTGCCTGACTTGCATCCAAAATATACGGAGTGTTGTTGGTCACACGCACGAAAGTATATGTGGCGGGATTGATGTACCTGTCTTCAGCTGTTATTGTTCACACCTTCAGGTATACAAGTAACAAAAGCTTGCATACGAGAACAGAATTTCCGGATGTTCGTACAGCGTACCACAGGTCATACGGTTTCCTCTCTTAATCGCTGTACCTCTTGCCGTACATTCACTCCTGTTGTCATTTACTTGCTTTTTTTATCAACCGTTTGTTTCATGCTCCTAAATTGGCACCGTTTCTACCGTCAGGCTTGTATATGATATTGATATACTTCCGATGGTTGTGCTTGTTGACACATCCACCTTGTCTAAGACCACCGTACCAAACTGGCTGAAACGGAACAATAAACCCCGAAGCGGCTAGACTGATGGATCCATCTGATTCTGTCCATGCAATCTTACTGTGGTTAGAATCCGAATAGTGGGAGTGTGCATCGTTGAGGAGGAACAGTCAGATTATCGATTGTCTAACGGTGAGCATGCGTATTATTTCCTACAGTTGAAAGTAGTACCCTTCTTCTGAAACTATGAAATGGCATGAAACAAATTTATTGCACATGTGTAATTCATTTATTCTTCAGGCTTGAGCCTGATCAGAAGATACTGTGGCTTCCGCCGCTAACAACCTCAACAATGATGTGGGGTATGTTAGACGAACAAACGTTGCTGAAAGGTTTAAAATAACGACAACGACAATAAAAGAAAGCCAGACAGAGAAACTAGAAATGATATAAATGAAGGTCCGCCATTAGCTACGGCATACTGTCATCTCGAATAGCGTTCCTAACTAGCGATTTAGGTGATCACGAGGACCCAAGCCAGGCAACCAATACCTACCAACTTTGCTCGGTGGAGTAGTCAGGGTGCTTGTATTTTGTGAACACTTTGTTGTTTGGCGGTCACGCGGTTTTACCCAACTGTGAGGACAGGGAGACGTATATCTGAGGCGTGAGGGTCACGTTACTCTGAGAGCTGTATTACTTCACGGCAGCGAAGCACGTGAACCTTCAGGTATTAGACTACCGATGTCTGCGTTCGATCGCTCGCATCGGGCGGCACTAGCGATTAAGCAACGAAGAGATTAGGAAGCGAGTGTTTGATAATGATTGTCTATCGAGTTCTTTTGTTCAGTGCTCACACTTGCACAGACTTAGATGATTAGGATATGTACTGAGGATGGCAGCTAATCGTCTGCTACACCAAGCGCTCTTTGTTGACGTTACGACATATTGGTCTAGGATGCGAGCTGGACAGATGATGACCTGGTGTAGATAAATGAGGTCGTTCACCAATGAGTTGGCCACTGTAGGTCGAGTTCGTCTTCTGGGTTAGGGCCATCGCGACTCTCAGAGTTGGTGGCTGTAGATGTTAGAATGGCTAACCTGGCCCATTGGCGTGTGTTGTTGTTGTTTGGTCGAGTTGTCAGTGAAGTGAGTGCCCTTAATGATGCGCGGCAGTGAAAGTCTTAGGGAAGTTGTCTTGCTAATGACGCCTTACTTTCACTTCTAGCTCGGTTGTTTCATTACAAGATGTAGATACCTTGATGTTTGAATGTAGACGCAGCTATCCTTAGTAGTCAGCTTCCTTCCTCGTTTTGTTTTCTTATACAGGGTTTGCTTTTTTCTTCATGGTTGCGTGGCAGTTAAGTATCAGTGAAAACCACGGATGTTTTTCTGTCTGTGACGACGATGATGGCAATAATGATGAAACAAAACTACAACACAAAACAGAGAGACCACGGAAGATTAAAAATAATCCCAAATCTCTGTAATAGATCAGTCATTATTCGACCCCGAGTCATGAAGATAGGGCCTACTACTATTTTCTCCACGGTTTTATGGCAGTTAAGCATCAGCGCGAACCGCTTGTGTATTACTGTCTTTGACGATTATGTTGGGTGGCGACGTTGCCGTTTGTCAGACTCTTAATCACTAGTCGGGCTTTCATCAGTAACTCTCTCGGTGTTATCCCAACATCTTCCAGTTTAACGTAATAGGTCAGGTCAGGTCACCAAGATAAGAAAGTCATCACACTATCAATAGATAATTCCATCGAATGTCTAGTTAACGACCAATTGTGCACTATATGACACAAAGCTGGTGAAGTGAGGAGGCTCAGTTTCAAAAACACAATCATACACATCACCAACAGACATACAGTTCCCGTGCTACTCAGACAAGTTACGTTCAACTCGTACAAAGATGAGAAAAAGGCGCCGATAATACTAAAGATTTTGCTGCCGCAAAGATCACAGTTGCAGTAACGAATAAGAAAAGGAATCGTTGTGTATACCTAAGCTTGGCGAAATTCAACTATGAAAGGCTGGATAGAAAAATTGTATTTATTCTTTTGCCGGAATCAACACATCGAGGGCAGAATGAAGACGCTTTTTAGCCAATTTTTTCTTAGTTATTAATGCTTCGCTAGGCTTCTTTGGTTTTGTGGACGTCTCACTTTTGGACTTCTCCGGTTTTTTCCGAGGTTGACTAGCAGTTAAGTCGGGGACACCAAGGGCATTTTTGATAGTGAACATTTTCCGTTCAAATCGAATGTTCTGCTTTCTGGATTCAATCAACGAGGCTTTCGAGCGACCTTTCTGTTTGTTTTTCCTAACTTTCGGCATTTCTATTTTGACCGGTTCACCGAGCTGGAGATGAAAATAATAATAAACAGTATAAGCGTTTTTGTTCTAACCAGCGGAACATCTCTCAGATTAACCAATTCAAAAAAAATGCCAACATAACGACTTCGCAGCGCACGTGAAAATGTTATATTAAGTAAACAACAGATGAAAGGATTCATCAGTTAGCAGCAACAGTACAAACCTTATTCAAGTGAAAATGCGCCAGTAAGTTAATAAACAGGAAAGCGTTCCTCGGTAAACGTGAAGGTCAGTTCCAGTTAAGTTTCCAAGTGTTCCAAGTGGTCGGAGCTATATATATATATATATATATATATATATATATATATATATAT
>LUCH01007113.1:0-12682 GCA_013368495.1 Paragonimus heterotremus
CACAGCCCTCCGGATCACAACAGCACACAAGCCTGACCACCACGCCAAGGTAGCCTTACAGTGGTAGTCTTCAACTGGCCAAACACAGATCGATCAGAAGGTGACAACTTAAGCAAACGAAGATCTCCATGACCTGATAAGTAAACCAGACGAACTGGTTATAACTGCAGGTGCGTAAGTCTTGTTTATTATACTTATATATATATATATATATATATATATATAAACAAAACGTACACACCTGCATATATACGTACAAGTCTGTTTAAAATTAAAACGCGTTCTTCCTCGATGCCCCAACATCAATACGTTGAGCGACAATAACCTGGAACTAACATTGATTTAACTCAGCATAGATAACTGGCACGGTAGGATGTAAAGTTAATGTGGTCTAAGGAACGCTGGCCATGCACACACCTAAGGCTTTCGAAATTACACAACGAGAATGCAAGAATGAACTGGCGGAACTAGTAGGAGAGGAAATGTAGATCATGTTCATCGCTTGACCTGAGAACATCGTAATGCAACTGGGCTTCAATTGCAGACCTCACAGAAGACAATGAGTAACCAGATTTACAAGCGTGAATAACAATGTTATTTGTATCAGTCGTCCAAAAGGTAAGGAAACCATAAAGAAACTACCTTGCAGCTATCGACTGGTTCTCACTCACGATCGCGTTGTTTGCCTGCAAGATACAGGCCACTTGCCGTTGATCGGATGAGTCTAAACATTAGGATAGATGCCTTCTGTTTCTTTCTAACATCTGTGAAGGTTCGTAACACAGATTGTAACAGTAGAGAACCGCCAAGTAATATCACCATTCTACATGCACACATTCACTAAGCCATGTCTCCAGCGCGAACATGAATCACACATCCATACACCTTGCACTTCATATAACGTTTTTCTATTTAATAAACGTCGAAGTACGCACGGACAGCAATGCAGACAGACGAAGACCAACGAATCTGTCACAGACAAACCGAGTCAACGTCCGTCAGTTGGTGATCAAACGTTGACAGTCCCGAACACAGGAAGATGTATCAAGATCCATATATACACTGTTCCCTTTTAAATATATATTAGCCAACCACACTGTCATTGTACGGCGCTGTAACCTTCTTTTACATCATATATATTTAGGGGTAGAGATCAACTTCAGTTGCGTGAGAACCCGAAACTGGAAGATTTAACACTCTTTTCCAACTAGGCATTACGATTCCAGAAAGCCCACCGACGAACTAGACAACGACCGATGATGCTACACAGACCTCCACGTATATGACTTCCAATCTCGATCTGTCGAGCTTAAAGTGGAAACAAGGCATCTTAGTAGAACAACAAACGGTGCAGTCACTTGTGGTGAGGTATACAAACAGACGTATTTTGGTTTCAGTCACGGTACCAGGCTAATTTCGGGAACGGATTGCACAATCACGTCAACCCTGTCCCAATCTTCCCTCCTATGTTACTTCACAGATATGACTCTCCTCAAGATACCGCGAAGCCGTATCGTCAGCAATAACTGATGATGGTATCAATGACGAGAACGATGAGTCAGCGGTAAAATGCATCGGTGGCTAGCATAAAAGAGTTCATCATAATTTAGTATACATGGGCAGCATCAGTCGCAACCTTATGATACAACCGTAATTACAAGCAGAAAAATGCTTACACGAGAAAGTCTCGAATGGCGGCTGGGAGGCGTCACACTCACAATGTAACAGTCCGCTTCCTTCGAATGGTCTGTAAGCCGTTTTGTGTCTGTGCCAGATTCAGCGGAATCGGCAGATACTAAGACACTGCAAAGCCGTTGCACAAGAGAGCCGGCTCGACCAGAGAGAAACTGATTGGAGAGAGGGCAGATTTTACAGATAACAAAATGTACGTCAACAAGAAGTGCAAATCATTTGAAAACCATAGTCATGAAAAACGTGGAAATGAGTAGAAAATAAACTTTTACGTACACTCTGAGAAAAATCAGAATTATGTAGCCCGGGGTCGGCGCAGAAAGGTGGTTACCACGGGCATTTAATCACTACTTGCTGCCGTATTGCCAAGAGTCCGTCGACACTACTTAAACAGAGCAGCCTTAGTTCATAGTTTTAAGATTGTTATTGCCATAGTACATTTCACTCTTGCTCCACAAGTAGGGTCTATTACTCTGGCTGACTCTTTCGTAGCATATCCGAAACAGTAAATACAGCACGGCAAACTATTACTGTTATGCGCAGCAAACCTTGGTGATTGCAAGGAACCAAAGTTGTAATTCAAACTGTGTTCCGAAAAATCATGCCCAAGCTTAAATCCAACCATATACAAAGTGGCGCTGTTTAAATCATAATTATTCCTGCCGTGAGAACGGTACAGTATCCAGGTCGATCAACCGAAAAAAAATGCGTAAACCAGGTAATAAATACACAACGGAAAATGAACGAAGCTTCCGTCAAAATGCCTCTAATATACACAGCAAACTCAATGCTCATTACACTCCACTGGTCACTTGTTGTGATTTTTCATTACCATCCTGTTTGATGATGGATCCCAGCTTAAATTTCAAAGATAAGTATGCTTCACTCGGTGTTGACCTTTCATAGTTAATTGTTTATGTATGTTTACATACAAACATGCCAGAGAGTGAGATATAACACAACACAAATCGGTGAATAACGAGTGAAACATTAACATTTAGCCACCGAAAACTGTCACCAAAATGAGCACCACAAAATGGACTTTGAAACCTATAATCGTGAAAAACGAGGAGCTGACTAGGAAATCAACTTTTATTTACAGTGTGAGATAAATCAGAATTATGTCGCCCGGGGTCGGCCCAGAAACATGACATCGTCTGATGTAAAAAAATGCTACAAACACCGATCAAAAACAGGTCCCCGTTCAGTATCATTTTCCTCCAGAAAATAGACAACCGAACGGAAACGGATTGCATAATCTTCAGTAAATAGTCAATATCCTCAGCGAGAAAGGCCAACGACGGCCAGTTTGCAGCATACTCGTAACCAACACCATGATTATGTTGGAACTCGGTTACAGAAAACAGGTCTCATTCAAGCTTTACCCAGCTATTGCAGATCACCTGTGTCCCATCAACACGGTTACTTGTTGGGTTAATAATTGATGGCAAGAACAGAGGTGGACAGAAGGATTGAGTTTACACGTATTCATCAGTTCAAACATCCATGCCATCAGATGGCTGTTAGAGGTGGTGCAACAGTTTGATCAATCAAACGATCTTGGTATAGGTTGTTCCACATTTAGGTGGCTGGGCTTTTTGATGCGATGCGACACAGTAGGACACACGTGGGAGTCAAATAACTGTCCGGTTGCGTAATCCTAGAAGGGGACGATCGAGATAACAAGGCCGAAAATTGGCATTCATGGGGCTTATAGTCCGTAACATAATCAGTCAATAAGCGCCAAATTGACAAACCAGCGTCGAACCGATCGACAGATTACACAGTACGCTGTTAGTATGGTCGGCGCAAATTAATAAAATTGTTCCGAATGCCTCGTCCAATGAGAAAATAATTGACTTCGTATTTTACAGGTAATTTCTTCAGCCTAAGTACTGGCTGTTTAGTTGGTTGACAGCTGGCTGAAACCGGTTTACTGATAAGCGGGTATAAGATAAAGCCACTTGGATATAAACCAAGTTGTTTGATGAAATGACTCACTACAAATGCATTTTGACACTGATCGGACGATTTTCCTGTGGCAAAATACTAAATTTCAACCAGGCTGGAAAAGTTTAGGGTCCTGTTGTCGTGAGTGTTCAATGTGTCAAGAGCGGTTGAAGAAACGAACAATTTCCCGCATGGGAAATAACCATTATTGTTTCTCCGTTTCATGGTTACTTCAACTGGTCAAACCCAGATAATCACAAAATTGCAAGCAGCAACATGAAACCCAACGGCCAATGACTGGTAAGATGCAGACGACCTCAAACGGTCTATCCCCGTATTCTTTGCCATATCATCTAGTGGAAAGGGCGCATTCGATATGCAAACTTGAGAACGCTATTTATGGTGATACTTGAAACCTTGTCTTTTCAGTGGACAACACATCTGCAATGCTTTCAAATTGCCAGAAAATACCACATTCTCCAGATAAATTTCAGCAACATATAACCACTCAGTTGTGTTATACAATTAACCGTCTGTCCTCCGCAGTGTTTACATGACGAACTACGTCGATTGCCAATTCGGCATCCATTTGTTTATGGTTCGTATTTAGAAGCGCAGATTAATAAGAACCAACCTTGCCCAGAGCAAGTCAGAAACGCGAAGAACCGGCAGTATTTCGATTCGGTCGAGAGTGCATTGATCACATTTTTAACCTGCGACGGATCTTGGAATATCGACACTCTGACAGACAGTCGACGGTCCTGGTCTCTTTAGACCTAAGAGCTGCTTTCGAATCAGGTGTTCGTACTGTTCCCTGGAACTATCTTCTTTGCAAAGGAATACCAAAGAAATGCGTGAATCTGCTGAGATCACTGAATGCTCACTCTGCAAGCAGATGTAGAGTTTATGGACAACTGTCTCTGGAGCTCATCACTTCCACTGGTGTTCGTCAAGGGTGTCCGATCTCTCTCCTCCTGTTCAATTTTGCCATGGACGACATTTTGGATGGTGAGGTTGAAGAGCTCATTGAACTTGGTGTTGAGCTTTTATTTGGCGCTAAGCTGACGGACATGGGGGTATACCGATGATATTGCCTTACTTACCGCCCCTCTGTCGAAGACCATGCAGACCATGCTGAACAAGGTGAGTGACCAGGCTGGTTTGTATGAAGTGTGATTAGCACCTTTGAAGTGCAAAGTGCTGCTTCAAGAATGGGACATTTCAATTCCTACTTTCTCTATTGCAGGTAATCCGCTTGAGACTGTGAACAGTTTCACATACTTGGGTAGCACCATCTCGTCAGCCTGTAACACTGCTGATGAGATATCAGCGAGGATAGCAAAGGCACGAGTTGCCTTTGCCAGCCTGCGTCATCTGTGGCGTTGAAAAGACGTTCGGTTGTCGTAAAAAGGGAGGGTATATAATGCTCATGCACGTTCTATTTTGCTCCACGGTTTAGAAACGTGGTCTTTTCTCAGTGAAAATGTCAACGGACTTGCTGTGTTCGATCATTGTTATCTCCGTTATCTCCACCTTAAGTGGACTGATCGCATGAGCAACACGGATGTTCATCAGCGAGCATTCCAGAATGCTCAGGACGCACGGTCAATTGGTCAACCAATCACCTCGCACAGCCTGTGATGGTTTGGTTACGTACTCTCCATGCCAGCTGAGTGTTTATCGTACCGAACATTATATACAGAGACCACTAACAGTCAGGTACAACTGTGTGGTGGTCAAGGAACAACTTGGTAACGAAACATGATGACCATGACTGTCCCATTGAGTAAAGTTGGCAGGTGTTGTGTGCCCGGCCGGGGTCCCCGTGATCACTCCAGTTGTTATCCAAGATGGCGGTGTCCCGCAGTCAATGGCGTACCTGCATCCATGCCATCTCTAGTTCTTCCGCGTAGTCTTCTTTTATTAACTTTCAACCTTTTTAGTAACGTTTTCTTCCAGGATAATCCACATCACTGTTGAGGTGAGTGGCGGTCCCAGCCACAAGATCTTTTAGTCAGGTTCATGGCTGCTATGATGACGAGCCTCGCTGTATCAACACATTGACGGCTAAGTCTCGTATCCCCACAAGTTCTGTATCCAAAATATGCCCGAATGAACCATGTGCAACAGGTGTTTTTTTGTCCGAAAGCTTTGAATTAAGATAACCAAGCCATAACACCATTGAATATATAAAGAGAAGAGGGAGAACAAGAGAAAAGTGCAAACCAACCTTGTAAAAAGAAGAAATTCTGGAATGCTGAACAGATTTAGCATCTTTCGATGATGTTACACAAGGCTCGATTATCATACAAGATTGGTCCAGGGTTTCGTCAACGTCTGTAATAAAGTAAGATTAAACAGAGGAGGAATCGGACTGAAAAGGAAACTAACTGTACTATTGAGAAACAGCGGAAGTAAAAACGGGCACAAAAGATACAAGTCGGTATGCATAACAAAAACTGTTGAGCACGAGGTAGGCTGGGCATAGCAGTAGTCATCACAGTTACCCATAAGTTACAATAGTCGGATAGCCAATTAAGAAGCGAATCCAAAGCCTATCAACGAATGCCAGGGAAAGTTATGTTAATGTTTAAACTAAAAGAATGTAACTCTGTAGGTATGGGATTACGTATCAAAAAAACTTAATCGTAATGAAGACCAGTCGACACGAAAGACTAATCCCTTGGTGTAGCCAAAGATGTGATTGGCATAAGGTTCATGAAACTTGTAGGAAGTTAAAGATCCTGGAAAAGTCAACGTGAGTATGTGGTCAAACTGTCCGGCAGTCAAATTTTAGTTCACTCATCAGATGCACGTACACCACATGATGTGCGGAGAACACACTAGAAAAAAGTTGAAGCAAAGTAGTTCGATTTTAAAACACACGGGTCTTGCAGGCACATGGTTCGTTGGACTGCCAACAGCGAGTAAAAGCTTGAACTCGGATTCACAACTAAGCGTTTAGTAGGTAGCATTGTACGGACTCACGTCAATAGGGTAGAAATGTCTTCGACTCATAACTGCGATATCGCGAATTATTCCATATGCGTCAAAGCAGCTGTTGTCATGTAACAAGTGCGCTGTCTAACTGTCAAAGAGATTAGGTCAGCCCATTGTTGAAAAGTCCACACTGGTGGATAGTCAAGTCACAAACAACGGGGCGCATTAATTAACGACATACGGCGAGTCAGTTTATAATCGGCGGGTAACCAAATCAAACTGTCGACTGACACCTGCAGAAACCTACTTGTACTCGGTAAGTCCAGAGTCACAGGACTTGATAAGGATGAAGCACCGGCAATGACTGAAGCAGTCGGTGATATTTCTCGGTTCAGGGAGGGTCCAACAAACGATGATGGGGTTTCATTGCTTCTCGGACAGGATTCGATGGTGACATCCGAAACAGAAACCGGATCGGCCGGCATCCGAGGTTCCTTCACAATACTGTTCAGGTTCAGAGAGGTTGAGTCAGTAACCGTTGCTATCGGGGGGGACACCCAACAAAAACGGAGAGAAGGAGAAACAATCTGGTGCCTTTAAAAATGTAACAGTTCATGATGTGCATTCGCAAACTGAAACTTCACGATAGCCGATCTCATTGTTTCCGGATAAACGACATTCAAGACGTAAGCATTCTGTCATAAGCAAGGTCTTATTAGACAGATCGCCGATCATATGAAATTGGTTTGTGACGGTAAAAAGAAAATAAACGGTATACGACTTGATAACACCCAACTTGGTAAATACTGTGGATACAACTGACTCTGACCACGCAAACAAAAGCCTCAGGTAGGAATAACGAAGTGTTTCATGATAGACAAACTAAAAAGGAGATGGTGGTCCATTTCTGCACTAGTCAGAGTTAGCAACAATATGATAAAGTAACTCAACGAAAGCATTAGGAGGAACTAGAAACGGGATTATCCAGCTAAGAACATTCCAATGGCTTACTAGACAACATTCGTGACCACTGTCCCAAATCTTACGTCCGCGTACATCATGTATTTACTTCAACGCGTTCGTATTAACCTACCACAGTAACCGGAGACGAACGAAGTTTACGCATGAGAAAAAAAAAGGACATCTGTTGTATTATTAGTAGTTTTACCCGTATGTCATACAGACCGGAAGAAATAAGGCCGGAAAGTGTGTGAGTAGTACGGCCGACCGACATTTGTCAACCATATGGTACATCTAAACGCCTCTCTTTGGGAAACCAAGACGGGTCTATCAATGATCACACCAGAGTGAGAGAGGCAAGCAAATATTACTAAGAATGCAGGACAACATAAAATACAATGTAAAGTGTGCGCCACAGAGGCAGTTTGAACACATTCATAAACGGTCATGCGCTTCACCAAACGGCACTGTGGCTGAGGTCGACGTCCAGTGGAACAATGGCGAGAAACATTCCAGAGGAGAACCAAGAACCGGATAAGGACAAATGGAATATTATAGATAGGAGCACGCGACCGACTGTGATACGCTTTCAGGTCAGGTAGCCCTTATTATCAACGACCTGAGTTTCAAATCCGTCAGGCAACGAACACCAACCTTCACAAACCAGAGTGGTATAGTTTAAATAAGATGTGATGATATCAGTGACGTCGTAACCATCATCACCGATAATACACTAACAGTTGAAAATGATGCCCAACTGGAAAGACCATGGAAAGAAAAGCAAAACACTGACAAAAAAAATCGTCAATGAAACTTAATTTTCCGAGAGGCGGAAATGTGTAGGTTCAGCTGTGCAACATCAAGATGCACATACCTTGGGAACAAACAAATCAAGTTAAACGTGAAAGAGAGGGGGAGTTCACGGTTTTCACTGTCGCATTTTGTTACCTGGGATTGCTGAACAGACAACCTGTCCAAACTATGGTACCACTCATACCAGTGAGCCAGATTACTTATCGTCCTACCTAGTATCTCAGATTGTGTGAATCAGGGGAGCTAGAAGCCCAAAAACGAACACAAACTACAGTGAATAACTTATCCGTAACTGTCTTCAGTTTTACAATGTCAAGTTATTAGCTGTTCTTCACGCAACGTATGCTAGCCGACTGGAGCATCGACGGACAGTGGTTAGCTTGGTAAAAGATCAGCTGGTACCCATGGCACATGACTCTACCGCCAAAAGGTGAACAAACGAAACTGCACGACCCTCGCCACTAAATATCGGCTTTTTAACCTTCCCGTTACTTACCGGCTGAGAACATCTGATGTTTTGAATAACCCCCACAGGTTCATCAGAATTAAAGAGAGTTCGATGAATAGTTTGTCTTCGATTGCTCACTATCACGCCAACGTTATAAAATGTTATGTAGTTGGCCCGTTAATGAATAACCGAAAACAGACTGTTCGCCACCTGACTTATGTAATTTACAATAAGCATCAATGACCGAATATTTGAAGATGATTCATGTTCTCTGATCAAAGTGGTCATACTTCGAAGCTGTGGAGCAATACTTATCTTGTTCGCTTGATGTGAACGACAGACTACTACTCCAACACCAGAAATGACGGGCTGGCATACTGAGGGCGTGGTCCAACGATCACACTCATAGACTGCGTATACTATCGCATCAGACCTGTTTATATGGGTCTGTCAAGCAAAAGACACAATGACATGAATCAAAAATCAGATAACCTCCGATGAAACTACGTGTAAAACTGCGTACCCTATGAGCATCGGATGGTCCATCCAACTGATTAAAAAGTACTCCATTAATTTGTGAAGAGTCCATTGCTTAGAATGCAGTGCATGACAAGGCATACGTTTGGTCATAGACCTTTGAGTATGTCTGTATGTACCCAAACAATATTGACATTAAGTTTGCAATTTACAGGTAAAAATGAATAGAAATTCACCCCCTATGCTCACCGCTGTTCGGCATGCACTGTGACAATCTCAAGGCAGATAAGGGAGAGCAGGTTGCTTGGGTTGGTTCGAACAGTGCTGGATCAGAAGGTGTGCCGAAATCCGGAACTTGCGAAGTGCCGTGAGACTCTTCAGTCTGCTGAATCTGAGAAACTTGTTTGTTCCATAAAGAGACTGAAATATGAGAGTCGGCATACATTGACCGAACTTCAACAGCATCGCTTTGCTGATCAGAAACTTGAGTAAGACAATTTAACTGATTAACGGAATGATCGGGTGTCTGATTTCTTGTTCTCACAGGATGTGTTTCAACAGCGGTCTGCAATAAAATAGAAACAAACTCCTATGAAAGTGAGACTCACTTAGTGAGCGTACTAGGGAATTACCAACGCGCGGAAATGTACACGCCATGCAAATCTTGGTGATTAATTTAATCCGCTGCTATATTTGAAGTTATTCCGGGAGATTGCCTATGTTAATTACGGTCAAAGTAACAGTGGACGTAGATCGACGACAACGGAATTCGGGATTATATTTCCGATGAAAACTGGCGCCAGTCAGCATAGATCTGTTGTCCCGTGATGACTACAAGGACAAATTACCTTTAGTTTAAAACCTCCAGATTCACCCACAATCGTAGAGAGCAGACAAACACGTTGATCATGTGTACGATCAGGGCAAAGTGATTACAAAGTCAAATAACAATGCGACACTTAACAGCAAGCAAAGGTGGTCGGCCGTGAGCAAGTGACCAATTAGAAAACGGCAAAATAACAAAGGGCAAAATCACCAATACACCAATCGAGGGAGAGGAATGTACCACTACTGATAACAACATAGTCAATACTAAGGCCTTAGAAAAGCTTCCGTTTAACAGAATTTTGTGAAGGAACTGGTACTTTTACTCACAACATGCATAATCATCATAATCATCCCCAACATCGTTGACAGCAATACATCAGTGGTTCACACTGATGCTTAACTGCCACACAACCACGGAAGAAAAAAACCCATACAGGAAGATAGAAGAAAGAAAAAAGGGGAGGGGAAGGGTACATAACTAGTAAAAATAGCTACGTCTATATTCAAACATACAACATCAAGGCGCCTACACCTAGGAAACAAACAACCGAGCTGTAAGTGAAAGTAAAGCGTCCTCAACAAGACAGCTTCAAAACGGCTTTCACCAGCCCTGCGTCATTAAGTGCACTCACTTCACAGACAACTGGGCCAAACAACGACAACATTCACGCCACTAAGCTCGGTTACCCGCCATCACAACATGCAGTGGAAACCAGAGCACTTTCTAATCTACAGCATGTTCAGCATATTAAGCACTACGAATATGGTGGACTTTTTACTGTCCGATTAAGAAATGTAACACAGGCGGGAACAAACACAGCCATATCACAAAGATTGGCCGTTAAAAAGGTAAACTCGCCTTTGGAACGGAGGGTGAAGTGACAGCAAATATGCCCGGGAGTGTGTGATCCGGCAACGGGGTCGACCCGTCGCACGATGATTCGCAAACACGCACCGCACTCGAATGAGATGATTGTTCAGCTGACGAAGGAGAACGTCTGCAAAATAGAATAAATAGAAACGCATGAAGTACAGGTACATGAAGCGTCAAATCAGGAACAGAGCAACATCAATTATCCCGTACTGACAGCGTAAGTCCCTTTCCTACTCGCCACATTAATTTATTTCAGACAAGCATTTCACTTATCTCTTCTGAAAATCGTCAGTTTCTCTTTTCAGCAGTGAGAATGCTAATATATGGAAGTTGCTTCGGATGCTGTTATTTTTATTGATTCCAATGATGAAAGCTATGATTACACTTTTCTGTCAAACACGGTCTCTCTTGCAAGCGTATCAACCCGTCTAAGATGAAGTTGTAGTGTGTTTCCTCGACTCTGTATGCTTCTAAACTGGTGGTTTTTAAGGTGAGTAAACTAATGAGTACAGGGCGATAGGAAGATCCAGTCCGTATCATGGATACCTCTGTCATTAACACACACTGCCGATAGGAAGACTGTAATTCTACGGTTTGACAGATGTTCTCATCTACTTCTGACACGAGGCTGCACCAACGCCACTCCAAGAACTTCCAAATATAGGCATCTGACCACGCGGGCTTCAGAGTAATTTCGTACGATAGGCTCCACGACTCTGTTGGATAGGATTTCAACGAACGATCGGCTTCGTGCAGTGAGACAAGGTCTATGTAGATTGAGCAAGATACAAGCTTATTAGACGATTAATCTTTAGTCTGACTACATGTTACTTTGTGCCGAAGTGTTTGAGTTTCGGTGGATACTCACGAAGCACACTAAATAGCCTAGAAATAGGGAAGCTTTTTTATCCAGCTGCACCTACCCGCTACCAAACAGAACGAACTCGCAGAGTACGACAGTGAACCCGCCTGCACGAAACTACTCAGTTAAGTTTCTCCAGCTGTTTTGAGTCGGTTCAGTGTTGTGAATAAACGGGCTGACATGCACTTTCCCAAAAACTGACAAGTGTCGCCTAACGTCTCACTTTGAAATAGAAAGATTACGAAGTAACCGTGAAATCCAGCAACCCGGAAACGTGGTTGTAATTAAAGAGGATGCTACATCTAGAAGTACTAAGAAGCAACTTCATCTTATCCAGATCATCAGTACCAAAACTGACCAGCATCAGTGCTAAATCTGCCAGGCAAAGGGTCCACCAATCCATATATAACTAACGCAAAGAGGCACACCAGAAGAACATTAAGTGGGTTGCAAACAGCATTATCAGATGCATAAGAGTCAGAATTTCCATTCTGCTTCTTTGCATAGATTAGCTGAGATTCACAATCCAGCCCATTTGTTCCAGAACCTGTATCAGCTTGGCAATGTACCGTGGGTTTCGAAATCCATTTCTCTAATCCATTTGTACACAATTCGGCTGTAGCCAGCTTGTCAGATGTAGTTTCGTCATCGTTGCCATCTTGCACACCGCTGATAAAATATCCGTCGTTATTTTCGTTCATCTTGCGTGAGCCACTGGTCAGTCAATAGAAATCAATAGAAATGTCAAATTATCCGCTCTAGTAGCTTAGTTATACGCACAGTCTGGGTTGACTATATATATATATATATATATATATATATATATATATATATATAT
>LUCH01007113.1:13224-26502 GCA_013368495.1 Paragonimus heterotremus
ACGGACAGTCACTTGCGATCAGGTTTACAAACGCATATAACAGTGCAGCGGAAACACGTGAATTCGTGCGGTAAGATGAGTAGGTCGTTATTGTTACTCACATAAACAAATATGGCACACTGCAGTATGGAACAGAATATCAGTAATAAGACCGGATACAGTTCAACTGATTACGGGCGATTTAGGGTTTACGGAAATCAAATAAATGTTAGCGTACCAAACGGTTAGGGATAATAGATGACGTAAACCGACGGACCAAATTAAATTCGGAGATGAAATTATACTACTGGAAACATGGGTAGAATAAAAGTTAATTTACAATCGTTAACACTATGAAAGATAGCCATAAATTGGTGGTTTGTCTAGATGATAAACTGGCATGCAACTATGAACAAACAAGCATGCTCAAGTCAAGAAAGAAGAAAAGGGGAAGACACTTGAATACCGAAAATACCCACGTCTACATTCAAACACTCAACATCAAGGTAATTACATCGTGCAAACAGTTAACCGAGTTGAGTGGAGATAATGCTACATCAACAGAGTTACTTCAAAAGTTTTCGTTGCGTAGTGTAAATAGATACACGTATTTCACTGATAACTCAGCCAAATATCTTTCACACGACTGAGCCTGAGTAAACAACATCTCACCTAAAGTTTACAGCTAATGATCTTACGAACCATGAGGGTCCCAGGCCGAGAGACCAATACAGCCTACAGGGGTCAGCCGCTTGGTAAACAATTTAATTTCTCTACACCAGGCCGTCAGCTGTCCACCTAGCACCTCACGTCAGTCAGCCGCAACATCTGCAAACAGTATTCGGTGTGGCATACGACTAGCTGGCGTCCGTATAAAAGGGCCTAAAGATCTACGACCGTGCAAGCTTAAACGCGGAAGAAAGGAATCCGCTTGACATCCAGTATCAAATACTTGCTTTCTGACCCGTTTACTGTCTAGCCGTTGGCGTTGAAACTGTCAGACAATGTAAACCAAACCTGAGCTGAAGTATGAGAAAGAAGCGCCGACAGTATGTTCATATACTCGGTCGATACACTTGTATGTTTGAGCGATTCTAACAGTATAGATCGATCCACCGGATCGAACGAAACTTTAGAGGCGAGAAATACGAAGATTGGCTGAACGGCACGTATAAGGCGGTTTCATAATTTGGCAAAGAGTAGACACTCAATCAATACATCCTCGCCCATGGCAAAATCCTGCCTGTTCTTCCTTAATGTCTGTCTCCCGGGCTGCAGTGAGTCGACAAAGTATAATGGATATCAGAACCTCAGCAATTACCAGGATCAAGCTAAGCTGCTGAAGATTTTCGCATGAGCCCCGGACTTTTTCCTTGAAAACGGCATCACCATAACAGAATGGAATGTTCTCGGTCATCTACAGAGGTTAAAATAATTAGGACAAGGCCCTTAATAACTACTTCCTATCCTCTTTGAAAAGTACAGGTACGGGGTCATCTGGGCCACAGGCCCTATTGTGTTTGAGAACAGAAATGCAACCGCGGAAGGATGTTTTGGTGGGCGGTCCTAATTCTACTGATCAGGGTACTACGTTGCGAATTTGCGGCGGTGACAGAGTAGAAGCAGAAGGCCAGTCAAGTTTACTTTCAAAGCAAACCGCCCGACACTAACTTTCTGGACTTATTACGGATGAGTATGCCACCTGCCTCACTGATAATCACACTGAAGGACAGACGCTCTGGACGAGCAGCATGGTCAAGCGCAAAGAGTCTGCTAGTATTCCCTGAATCGGAAGCGGTTTCCTTATTTTTTTAACTTCATTCATTGGCCAGGCTCCACAGTCCGCGATCAGGCTACGCCCCCAGTTCCCTACGAATATCCCTCCTAAACTTCCTATATGAATTGCCATGATGCCTGGTTATGTCAGACACCTAACAACTCCAAGGATTTATCTGGGATCCAATGTTTATTTGACTCACAAATGATTGTGCCGTATGATACGGTACCTGCTACATGAATGGCCTATGAGACCTGGGTCCAGCAGTTATCGGATGCTCGGGGTCAGAATTGCTAAGCCTGGGTTCTAGACTAGCGTGATACTTATGTTTTGAATCCAAGTATGTGTTCCAATAAGAATGACGGTCCTGAATGGAACCCCGCCATCTATAACTAACAGCTATGTGGTTTATCTGAGACGAGGTCTGATTTGGAGGAAGGGAGCACCATATACAACAGTGAAGCGCACGTTGTCTAGATCTCGTACGAGTTAGAATTGGTTTACACTCAGCGCATAGTAGCAGTAGCCGCCCACCATTACCTGGGCGATCTGATGCTGTTCCAAACCTGCCACCTAAACAGGACTCTGTCTCACCAAGGCGGTCGAACTGGACAAACACGTTTTCAACCAGAATGACTATACCAGAACCACGTATCGAAGAAAGGAGAGCGGCCGGATCCGGATAAAAGGCGTCCTTGACGCCGACGTTGCTATAGTCATTTGGAGCACAAACAGACACGACGAAAATATTTGTAAACACTTGACGCTCAGAACTGGTCTTAACAGAATGTGTCAACCGGACGGCACAAAGTTTACCGCGGACGGGAATCCAATCTACCAATGCGGCTACGGCTGTCGGGTCATCCGACGTGTACAGGCGTTGCCAATTCGATGCGTTGACTAATGTACTGGATTCTAGTCTCCGAAGTACAGCAAACACTGACACCCAACGAGTTTAACGCCCGTGCGATAGCAACCTGTTGACCAATCTGTTTTAGAATGCGAATGTTAAAAGCACTTACATTAATTCGCATTTGAGGTCTAAGCAAAAAACGAGGAAAGCCCCGAACTGTATGGTGAAATACGAGATTTATTGGCGCAGTGTTACTATGATTAGCTATCAGTTGTGGGAACTGCAAAGTAATCACCAGGAATGGGGGTCGGAAGAGGCCATCAAGCTAGATTTCATAGGACAGTGGAAGAGAGGTAGCAGTAGCATGTTTTTGCCTATCCATTCTGTTGTATGTAGCAAATGGGGAGACTCGGTTCATATTGTGAGACGGCCGACGCAGTATGGGATTAACAGTGCTAGGATACTCACAGTTGGATGTGGGCTAATATACTGTCAGGATGTCGGGACTTGGACAAGAGAACGATTAGAGTTCTAAACCAGAACCTTTGACTCAAAACCTTGTACCCTAAGGTAAGTGGGTGGCGGTGTACTAAAACTAGTACTTTTCCAGAAAAAGATGCCAACCATCTTCCAACCCCCAACCTGGCGGACCAAGAGACTGGTTTTTCAGACCTCTACCTATTGGTCTGTCTGGTATGACTGACTCTGTCGATGTGATCGTCACACCGTCCAGTCTAGCCCAATAGGTCATCGAGATGCACAAGCCGCCACACCGTATCAAGGTACAGTCTCATTGTGACGAAAAATATCATGACCTGGCTGAGAAAAAAGAGCACCAATCCTCTAGTGTTTATCGCAAAGTAAGAAAATGTTCTATACACCCGCGATCAGGTCGGAAAACTGCTTGTCTTTCTTTTATCTGGCACCTCAGTTTCAGAAGCCGCCGCGTCATCTGGCCCGTGAGTATCTCGGATACAGTTTAGACAGAGCTGATACTTTTATGACTGTCATATTATGTATTAGTACCTTTTTGAAAATGGGAACCACAGGTGACATCACGAGAAATCTTTTTAGATATTCATACAGAAGAAAGGCGTGTGATTACTTCGGACAGTCTGTTACTGCCATCTCTGTAAAAGGGTAAAAGAATGAAGAATCCAATCTGGAATTTAATCAGGTTTCAGTAATATGACCATGGCAACTGGGGTTTTCAGCAGAGGAGCATCGGGACCATCATATCAAGCCACATTATCCCCATCGCTCATATTTGAAGGAGGTGGCCCAGGACAGTTGAACTGTTTCTTAAATTGCTCAGGCCATTTGTCAAATCGCCGCAACAAGTTATAGAAACATGAGACAACCGTTCCACATGTAGCTTCACCAACACCTTGCCGAAGGAGAGTATAACAACGAATCAGGAAAAACAACTCCAGTTTTTTTCCTGACCAAACTTTTATATCTTTAGTTAGCTCGAAGAAGCAGGCTCTACGGCCCTTAAGAAGACTCTGTAAGATTTCGTTTCAATTCACGGCAATACATGACGCACTCGGAGTCAATGAAAACAACCGACTCTTGTTCACAAGTTCTGATGAATCAGCAGAAATCCATTCCTGAAACAAGTGGTGCTTGTTTGGAAATCTCTTTTCAAGAGGTTTGCATTGCTGTTAGTTTTGAACACTCCTGTTGTGGTCCGAGTAGTGCCGTTTGCTAGGTGTTTCGTACATCACAGCCATTCAATTTCCAAATGGATACTTTGTCTTCGAACAGACGACTCCTGCGAAAACGATAAAGCAAGACAGACACGAACAACGGCACCGTCTGAGTCAGGATTGTTACTCAAAATTAAACGGTAATCATTAACGGAGTGACGTCACGAATACCCGATGGCGAGATGACCAGTATCCATTCGTGATGCATTGCCATCTTCTGTGTTGAAACGCGCAACCGAACATAGAAAAACGATAAGATGCGCCCAGTCGTAGCAACCCATAGTCCTCATCATTGTGTCGCGCTCGGACACCGAACACATCTGGCAGCTTCACTATAGGAGTGAGACAATGAAGTTGTTTGTTCATTTATCTGGCAAGCATAATGATATCCGACTTTATAGGATAATTTACACCACCAAATACTTGAAACTGCCATGCGAAATCACATGTGAGCGGGATACCAAGAGGCTGCCCAAACGTAAACAAAAACAGTGGCAGTGAATGAGCAAGTAATAGTCTGGTATCGTGACTACTGGGCTACTGCGAGCCCGTGCATACCGTAAAGGGCAATGCTGACGTTTTTCCTCAACACTTAACGTACAATTAATGACTATGAGTCTTCCGTCGAGTTCTTCTTATTTTTATTAATTAACAATGTCTCACTTTTGTACAAAGATGTTTTTGCATCACTTCTGCATGCTGTTCAAGTTGATTAAAGAGACCTTGCAATAGAAAACGAAATGTTATGCACATCAGTCTGCTTTTCTTTCTGTTAGCCTAGTCGGTTGACGATGCTACACGGGTCTTTCGTCCAACGTTTTTGGCTCCGTCGCACTACAAGCACCATCGCAGCTTTGATCGCGCTTCAACAATCCACGGTAACTCTACAATGTCCTTACTTCTCGGAAACTGATAAATTTGAATATTGTGGTGGTCATCCTGAATGCCTGTGAACACATTCTGTGAGTCAAATTCTCTGATTACCGTAACTTAATTGAACTCTGTAACTGTTTTTTTCGTATTCGTTCATTTTGCTTTCACTGATAGCCTAGTGAAGTACGTCTGCATTTGTTTAAGTTATCCAGTAATTCGTTCTTGACCACTACACTTCTACGACTAACACCGGCTACCAAATAACACTGAATTTAAAAACGCACCCAATCCCAAAATACGTAGGATCGACTTCATTCATACTAAGCTAAGACTTGCTGCAATATGTCAGCTAAAACATAGATTACAACAGCTGTAAATACACTTTGAATCAATTTCAGCCCACTTTGGGGTATCTGAGAGTGACATGTTTCGAACAACATGGGGAGCACCAGAGTTGACAAAAAGCAAAGGAAAATTGAATCTCAATGCGTAACTACGATACTACACTTACTGCAAGGTTGCCATGTTCACTCTTCGATGAGAAAAAGCCGTCATACTGGAAAAGAACAAAACGTGAACGTTTAACATGCTGAAAACCGAGTAGAAACTAGTTAAGCTTGTAATAAAACATTGAGTTGAGTATAGCCTAGTCGCGAAAAACTGTTAAAAACAGCTTGTACTCGGAATAGCGGTACTACTTACTATCAGCTTCTTCTGGAAGAAAGCTAAGTTATTCCTACTCAGCCAGCATAAGTGGCGTCGTAAGGGTTACAAACAGTGGCACGACCATTCTTCAGCTATGCATCAATTCTTCCTAACGTAGATTCCGTCGATCACTTATGTGGACAGTTATTACATCATAAGTAGCAGATGTGCGGTTGCTTCAACCAGATTTATGAAGGTCGCTGGCCGTTGAAAAAACTGAAAGAGCACATCGTACTTCAGATCAACTGCAAACGCAGATCGATAACCACAGACTTTGAAACAGAAGAAACGCTCCCACTCACTCATGTTAAATACGTATATTACAACGAACCAAACAGACTTGTGGATTTATTCTTTTCAAAAATTAAAGTATCCCGTTACCCGACGACATATTTCGCAGTAACGGACGAAAACCACCAAATTACTTTGTAATTTACTGAGCTCAGTGTCAATTTAACTTGAGACGAAACGTATTAGGTAGACAGGAGAGATAACAATGTTAGGCGAATGCAGACGCTCGCATAGTAACAGAAAGGGAAGCACTTTTAAAGGGATAAATGCTGTGGTAACGATGTAAAACAGAGTACCAGTAGTAATCAACTAACTGGGCAATAACTGTGAATTAAAGTTACCCCGCATTTTGCTAGTGGAAACTCGGAGTGGGAATCGAGAGAAGTTTGAGTACAAGACCATGGAAAGCAACATCATTACAATCAATTGTTTCATATTCCCAACGGATCAGTAGATCAATCTAGCCAGAAAAACGCGACGGTTATGGACTCCCGGACACCATCTCAACGCTAAGATTTTGAACAAGATTGAAACGATTTTCGAGAAATAGAATGGTGGGTAGTTATGAAAACAGTCTCACTCAAATTGCGAATGAATAGAATATGCTGCACTGTAAACCTGAACAGTTACTCTCACATATATATTCCTCACTGACAAACCGATTGCCATATCTCGCCGAAAAACTGTTGGCAGAAAGCTGTGGGATAAACTTTCATTGAATAACTTTTATAAAAGACGAACTGTGCACTGAAGTATTAAAAAGAGCAACAAAAAGATCATGTCAAATCCGAATTGTTATGGTGCTTTTATTCTGAAGCGTTGGTCCAGCGTTGGCTGATCATGTGGACGTCACGGGTTTTCAGAACCAAGAAAGTGTCATCAGTAAGTCGACAATACGATTGTCCCGCTACGTTTAGACATGGGGCAGCTGTCGCGCAATAAGACGTGGGTCTAGTCGTGAGTACTAATCACGACCTAGCCCGATTTGTACTTTTAACCGCTTCATTTAATTCTTGATGGTTTTTTTTCATGCTAGCCATATGTTTATGACTGACGACAGTGTGCGAAGTGGATTAATATCGCAATTTGTCTTGACTATTCTATTCAAATGGCTAAAAGGAACTCAATGTTTCAAAAGTCCTATGCGACAAATGCTTCACTTTGAATTCGCTCTATCCACATCATGCTCCGATGAGATGAAGTTACGTATTTAGATAAAGGGCGGATAACAATGTTCAACATGTTCAGCTGAGCATAAAAGAAGTTGTCAAATGCCTATAGAGGTGCGGTTACACGCGATTTGAGACTGACATAGGACATCAAGCGAGCGAAGCTAAGGAGACAAGCAACACCATTGAGACGAGTTAAACGATTAACAGTACGAAACCCCTCTAATCTCAGAATGTCTACAAAAACCATAAAACGAGTCGTAAATAAGTTGACAATTGAAGTATTAGAAACTGAATGAAAACCACTTCGCTGAAGGGACAACATACAAAGCGTCGTTTGCTATGGATTAGAATGCACGTTTTCTGAACTCATCAATAGCACTGCATCTGCTCTAATGAGGCCAAATATATTCTGAAAGCGCCTAAGTGGAAACAGAATCGACATGACCGTCGGAAGGAAATGAGCTTCAGATGACGTACTAACGACGGACGTTTGCTGGTCATATGTAAGGTGCTTTCATCCGCTGATGTAAGTGAACTGGTCATCTCAAACGAAGTCAATGCGTTGGTTATTACATTTAGAGATTGAAACACTTTCGGTTGCCTTTTGTCACCCTAAATCAACAAGGAAATGCAATCGTACAGCAGGGTAACAACTGAATTCATGCGTAGTATGTCGAGAGGACACAGCCACTTCTTTCAGGGATGCCTAGCGGCACCTGCAGAAACGTCAACCAAATTGGACAGTGCACATTTTTTGGACAGGACACGGATAGAGCAAACGCAAAGTCAGCCCACAGCTGCTTACTGCATGTTATTTTGTATCAAAAACTGATGGACTTGTTAACAAGCAGAATAGTTCTGAAAGATAAGATGGCTGTAGACGTTTGTCGTAGGGTATACTTTATAGAAAAGGAAATCCGGAAGAAACAGAATGGAGTACGATTCACACGTTACTCGGAAAACAAAACAACGTTCGGAGTGAAAGTCAGGAGAGGTAAAATTGAATAGACGCATGGAAGTAAAACTTGCTCGAGCGATAAATTTGAGAATACGTTAAACTGACGAAACATTTTCGCATTCTATATTCCTAAGATAACTTTCGGCTTGCGATAAGTAACAGAACTAATGTTACCCAACAGGTTCATGACCGTTCACCACATCAACACAACTAGCAACCACATATCGTCTAGACAACCGAGAACAACACAACCATACGTGATAACCGGAAATGGGACAACGACACGGGTATAAACCACTGCTCATGGTAAGAAACCAGTGAGTTAGATTGCATAATGACGAAACTGCGGCAAAGCAAGCTGTTAATACCGAAACCAGGCATTCTTTGTCCTACAGATAAATGAAGAAGCTGGTAGATCTTTCTGTGGGACGATCAAGCTTATCAAGCCTGTGAGGAAGTTCCAGCTTTGTGCAATTCGGCCATCCGTCTGGATCAAGATGGTCCTAGCAAAAGTCTTCGCAGAATGCGCTGACGACTTTGAGGTATACCGGTTCTGTAGCAAATCGAATAATAGGTAGTTAAGCCCTTACAGACTCGAGCGGCCACAGAAAGACTAACATAACCTACAGTTTTCGGCACTGGTAAGGTAATATATCTTTTCGTGAAACATCCAGATAATACGACACGTGAAGCAAAACTACACAGATCTCTCTGTAGAAAATATCCGGAGCAAACTCTTGCGTCGATGAACCGAAAAAGCGCCCAGAATGTACCACATTCATTAAGTAATACTCAGGAAGCCTACAAATAGGGCTGCGGGGCAGACCCATGCCTATTTACGTATTTGCTTACTCTCGGACATATCACCGGAATGACACCACAGTGCTTGTGTCCCAATGACAAAGAGAAGATCGGCCAGGGGTCAACAATTACAGACAATCACACTTCTCTCCTCCAAGGTTATGGGAACGATTCTAGGTGACGTAACACTGTGTGATCTAAATAACCTACCTTGTGGACAACGTAGAAGCACGAAGTTTGAGGCGGTCATTGCTGTACAACTATACTAGCAGAGTTACGCTTAGAAGAGGGTGGCCAGTCAACGTCAGGAGAAGTAGGTAGAATGTGATTGCCGTTTAACACAAAAAGTTTAAGGCAACGGGTACCGAGACCAGAACTCGCGCGCTAGGTAATAGGCTTCTCGCCGGTATAACTCGTTGGATCACACACCACACCCACCCTATAAAGCAGCCAGAATATGCTAGCATTAGACAAGAAAACAAATAATATACCGCAAACGTTAAACATGGCAATTTTCGCCATTCATATTACTCTGGTTGAAACACTTTTAGAGATCACCAATCAGGTCAGTACGTCATTGCAGATGGGGGATTTTGCTATGTTTGGAACTACATAATGACGCGTCTTAAAGCACATGCACGGCGTGGGCAATCAAGAATATGCAGGCCCACTCTTTCTGCTTGAGCTTTCCTCCTTGGCAAAAAATCGCCTAGGAAAAGCCATTGTTTGAACCTATAGAATCCTTAGCTTAATAAGAAGCTGTTTTAGCCAGATAGTATATTTTACCTAGGGGGGAATAACAGTCACACACGTCGCAGGACAGCTTTTTTGTTCATGTCTCCGCACAGAACGACCTGTACAATCACACAGTAAAAGGGACCTCCGTCGGGGTTTACAGAATGTGCTTAAACATTTGGCTTCTTCCCAAATGACGGCATTAGGCTGCATTGCTAGCTCCCATAGTGGAAGTTGTACTGAAAATGGTTCTTTGTTGGGAATGCTTTGTGCAAATAAAGTTTGCAGCGTTCGGCTAAAGGTTGCGAGGTAAACTCTGACGGAAAGGAATGTTCTGGTAATCTCATTCAGAACCTGCCAGTGGATGTACCCCTGGTGTAGCGATCCCAGTTATTCGTAATCGACTACCTTTAACTGCGATTATCAACTGTATTCTCTTCGGTTCAAGCCTGTGCACGCACTTAAACGTCTAGTTGAGTGCATAAGGATACAGGGAAGTACACCGAACACTCAAACGTACGACTCACGTAGGTTGCTCGTCTTCCGTTCCGTTTCATTGCTTACTCACACTGTGATTCCGTGTGCCAACAGAAAAACTCTTTCACTAATCACTGGGTTCTTCTCAACTGATAGTCTTAGTTCGTCCAGCTATACAGTGGTGTGCCGTTCTAAATGGCATACTATTCCAGGTGAATGAACTTTTGTCTCTATATATTACAGTTCGATCGCACGTAGTGTATAAGTATATTTATTTACTCTCTCTCTCTCTCTCTCTCTCTCTCTCTCTCTCTCTCTCTCTATATATATATATATATATATATATATATATATATATATATATATATACTCTAAATTCCAGTTGATCTAGATGTCAAAGAAGTTGAGTCGGAATTTCCGTCATCCGTTATTGTGACCATGTTATGAGTTTCCCCTGTTGGAGATCTTGATCTAAAGATGTGGTTCGCTGTACTAAAAGTTGAATTTACCAACTAAAGTATCACTAACAACCATGAAGTCTCCAAAACCTATACTACGCCTTCCAATGATATACCCGACTCCGTTAACGATGTCAACCGACCGTTGAATCCGCTAGACAGTCCGAGAAAATGCGTCTCGAACTTATCCACATGTCACAGCTTGGAAATAAGCCACCAGTCATTATTCGACAAGCGCAACAAGCAGCCAACAAACACTAGTCGTTAATCCCTCCTACAGAAACTGGGTATTCAACGACTTCCTGATTATACAGATATTGTTATCCGTGTTGTCCTCACACACGCTGTGTGAGCTAACAGCTTCAGCCGACACAACGCACGAACGACATCCAGGTACCACGCCCTCGCCACTAGTTAGGCAAGCTGTTACTCATCGCAGTCTTACAGATGGTCTGTCGGCTACGGAAGAGGTCGTAGTAACACCTCTACGCGAAGCTCGTCTAAATCTACACAGCTGATTCGGTCGGATAACGAATTACCAGCCATGACAATGGTCATGGTCTGTACAACCACCAGGTGGCCTTCACAGATATGTGATTTGGCTAGGAAGAGAACGGGAGATTCCTGAACATTTTTGTTCCGATAAAGGGGTAACGTCACGCTTCGTATGAATAAAATACGCACTACAAACAACGGGGCTTGAAAATATTAAGTTAAAATGGATCCTCGTTGTGTCTTCTTACATTTAATAGTTAAAAAATGTGGCCGTTACGTACACATTGGCGAAAGTACAACCACAATCGTATATCAAACAACCACCCATCCAAAATTACTGGGAATTCATTAGTTAATATCAAGTCCGGTACTTCCGCATGAGCATCGGTGACCATTTTTGAAACACGGAGGGTTGGAAAGCGTATAACACAGTAACCCTAAGGGGTTATTTTTGAAGATGTCGGTCCTTCATGAAGCCACAATTGTTGCAGCCAACAAACATCAAATTAACCGGGGAAGCTATTGCATTAAACCGCGCCCTTCTTATCGACACCGATTTCTAACACTAATGGAAAAAAGAGCATATGTGCAGCCAGTTTGGAAAGGAGAATTACAAACAGTAAGAAAAAAACACTGCAAGATCAAAATTACGAGCAATTTCCAATGCCAAGACTGTTGTACTCAGAAAGAGGCGACCTTATGGGATCACCATCATTTTGAGAATAAGTCAGAAGAACTCATTCACTACGTGAGTACCCTATTTTTTACGAGTTATGCATTTTCAGGTTTGGGTTGTGGAACTGCATTTACAAGCAGGCTCATTTAACTTTCTCTGAATCTCCTGGTCTGTAGTAATGGGGTTGAGTGATTTTTGGCCAACCTCCTTGCCCAAATATTTTCGCTGACAAGGATAGCGAGGAAATAACCACGGTGGTTGCTGTAGAAAATGTCAAATCGATTGTCTATGCCGTGTTCGTTCGCCCATTCATTAATTCACTCACTTATTCGCAACTGTTATGTGTTTGGCTGCCGTGTACAAACCCGGAGATCATTGCTGGAACAATAAATCGACGGAGAAAACTCCAGACAGGGTGTATCAACAGTAAGCAAGCTTTCTCAACCTGCAATTAACCAACGAACCCAATATGAGTTCAATCATCAAATTGGATTAGCATTACAAACAACAGGGAAGTTTTCAATAGTACGCGTACATGCTAGGCATCGCGGCGAAAACGGGTTCCCTCAGGTGAAATTCATGAATAATCGAGAAGAGCTGAACCATTAGAATGAACTCGTCCTGAAAGTGTGAAAGCAAACACGAAAATTACCTCAGTTTCGTCGTACAGTACATTATATTCGAGTAATCGAACAAACCATAAACATGAGTCATGAATGCGGAAACGAGTGCTATGGCGGGTTTACACTGGAAAGAGCGATTTACCGGCACTTCAAAGCATCGTAATCAGCATGTTCCGACAGAACTGTTCTAATGAATAAGCTACCGTCATATGTTTTTATGCTGTGTGAGATGTCAGTCCCATCGGGCGTTACAACAGGAACGCAAAAGACCGCGAACGGCTCCTCAAGTGCTTCTATGGCACTAGAAGGCTCGATATTCAGACAGCAGGCTGTGTAGATGAATGGTTGCACTTTAACTAGTTCCGAAGCTATGTTTCTATTATGAATTTTGCGGGCCCAATGGTAACGAGGAGGCCTACGGTTGTCAAATGTCATCGGTCCGAGTAATACTTCTTAGGTCGTCGGTATGTGACACATACGACAGCGAACTCCCTCTCATGCCATACCACCTGAACCGGTGACTAAACACATCACCTATCCGGAGTCTGCTTTGTCCGTGTTCTCATTGGTGCCTTTAATTCAGCGATTCAGCTATTGATACGCGGGTTCGAGGCAGACGCCAAAGGGTCCCGGATCCAGTCGGTTTTTCTTGCTCAACGTCAAGCGGGCGTCTGTTGATCTGAAAGGCATTCATGG
>LUCH01007114.1:0-19491 GCA_013368495.1 Paragonimus heterotremus
ATCCTTTTTGTATAGAGTGTGCACGGATAGACAGAAAAGTCGATGGGTGAACTTCTTAGAAGTAACAGGATCACCTCATAGTGGCTTTTACTAAGCTTATCATGTCCCATACATTGTTATAAGTAGGCGCTCATTTCAAACGATGATAAAGACTACATAGAAAGGCAGCCCAGGGATTACTATGATATCGGAGTATTCAGCTCGGTAGTCTAGAGCTAAAAATTAATGTCACGAGGATGAAAACATATAAAATACATTTTAGGTTATCCGGTATGTGACAGGGATTGGTTTGGGGTGACGATAAGTAAATTTATCAGAATGATAGTGATTGGTAATTCCTTGCATTTTCAAAGTAAATAAATATTACCCTGTTTTTAAGTGGCGGATAAGGAGTGTATTTTGATCCCTAAAGTGGATTCTTCTCATCCATCCATTCTGCATACACAGGCTACTCAGATATGGTTGATCTGCTGGTGGAACATTCTGCTCGTCTGGACGTACGTACTACTCCCGATCATCATGATGGTCTGACAGCTTCTCAATTAGCCCAGTTAACTGATAACGAGAAGTTGAGTGTTCATCTATGCAAACTGACAACGGACGTGACAACTCACTTTGTGAATGACCAAATTTCCAACCAACTCTTCGTCAGACAGTCCTTTTTGGATCAAGTGCGCAAAAACTTCAATCCGGTCCAGCCAGATATAAAATACAAATGCAATACAAAGATCAAGCCAAAGAAATCCGCGGGTTAAATTGCTGTGCAACAATCACCTTGATACTGTTCATTACCGATTGTTCTTTGGACCGAGCCACCATCAACGTTGATTTGATTTAGCCGGAAAAAGCGCAAAATGGAATGTGGATGGCAATTAACCTAACCCGGATCTAAAAAAGAAAAGTTACGACAGCCGCCACCGTTCATTAGCTCGTCTAGACATCATTTGTCAATCTAGTTGGATGAGCCAATAAAGTTGTTATGTTCTGCCTGCCTCTTTAATTACTAATACAACTGTTCTTTGTATGAACCTAATATAATACTCCATTACGCCTTTCAGACTCCTCACATGTCACTGAATGCTGGACTTGAAGTCGTTCATTCGGCGTGTCGACCTTACATGTCGCCAATAAATGATGGAAGATCCGGTAAACGATATACAACCGAACCGTATCCCGAAAGTGAATGTCTGGAATCACTTTCAGACCGAAGCTCGCAAATGGACCACAGTTATCTAAGTCGATCCACAGTTGTTGAATCGGATAGCAACTTACAGCAAAACACCACGTTTGATCGGCATGAATTCGATCTTATTAGATCGAATGTCAGAAAACTGTGGATGTGCGTTGACAGCACCAACGATTGGTTAACACATCGGTCCGATGACGTTGCAGGTGAACATAAGAACAAATTGAAACCCGCCAGTCACCAGTTTCGTCCTGGTTACGCCACGTTGTACAGTACGAAAACACTAGATGAACCGACCAAACCGCGACCGACGTCAAGTACCCGACGCCATCGGCCACAACCCTCCAGGTTTGTTCATTTGGATGGATCAGTGAATAGCACAGTTTAGTCACAAGTTGGGGATGAACAAGGTTATTTCCTCGTTATTACTTACTTAATCGTTATTTCCCGTAAGACGATAATTTATCGTGAGTTCTTTGGAGTTTTTGAAGTGTTCACGATGATGACCCACGTACTCATTTAATTTTCATACACGACTCGGTCAGCTAATGGCTGGTAATAATGACGTAATCGGTCTGTCTTTGCGTGCCCAGTCCACGCTGTCTGTTCACTTCTTGCAGTATGTTACTCATACCAATATGCTCACTCGCGCTAGTCGGATGAGAAGAAGTAAACGTTTATAGTTGACTAGACCGTTTCCTTCATAAATTGTGCACTCAAGTATATGAAACACCGCGTCCGGACATTTTCAGGTCGATGTTATCAAAGCAGTCAAAAATCTGTTCTGACAGAATCAAGTAGAAAGATAAGATATTTTAAGTTTTTGCGTTTTCACAGACATCTCATTCGACCCATTCGAAAAGAAGCCCTACGCCGAATTTCGCTGTTATTAGAGCTAGTCAGTAGTCAATATCATTGTGTAGTAATCGAACTCGCGGGACAAATAGCGGATATTGAACTAGCTCCATCCTAATGCTAGCCTTGATACAGCAGAAATAGAGGACCGGGAGGTGTGGATACAGTTACTGCTTCATTTTAATTTGAGTTGCATGCACTTTTGTAGATGGCGGCAATTAAAACGGTAGATTAGGGAATGTGAGATAAATAGGTATCAATAACACCGTGTGCTCTTCGCGCTTGAGTTGCGGAGGATTTGCCTGTTTGATGGTTGGGACAATTACCACAGGGTAAGCAGAATACTCACGATTGACTTTAGTCTTGCTATCTCAGGCAATGGAATCATGACTATGACGTGCTGTTGTTTCCAAACTGATAGCCCGCAACCTGCAATCACCACATCTTGCCACTACCAAGATTTTAGTTTTAAACGAGAATCTGTACTATTATGCATTACTTTTTCGAACAGAACAAACAGTAAAAGCACTTAAAATTGGACGAAGTTGAGCCAATTGAATTAGCGACAGCGAGAGATTAGATGCATATATGAGCATACCTAGTACTGAACATCACAACAACAAACAAACTATACCACATTTGATAGAAGAGGACGGTTCAAAAGATAGAGGTACAGCACAAAACATTGTGGTTCGTCCACTGTGGTAATGTAGCTGGAAAATCTTCGCGGATTGTTACCTAACTTGAAAGGGCTTCCACCAATTACTAAAATGTCCTCCAGAAACGAACTTCCCGTACAACAAGTAACCTGGGGTATCACACGTAGGATTAGTAAACGGAATCAATCAGCAAGAAAGCTTGTGTTCGTCCAAAGAACGAATTATCCTCAACGTTCAATGAGTGTTCATTGTTTGTAATATTGTCTGTCTACCCGTGTGTTTTGAAACTGGTCAGACAACGATACATAATGACATAAGGGTATTTGTCAGAATGTAAGTAAGTGTAAAATACGATTCATCGAAGTAACACTAGCTTTCTGTTGTATGAATAATTATTGGGCCGTTGCTGGGTTTGATTAAATTGGTTCTGAGCCACATTGGTTGTTGCTCTTCAATGTGTTCGGAAAAACGTCTCGTCATCTGATCTGCATATTCCGCCGTACGGCAGAAAGAGAATGAGTATATACTTATGAACTGATCAAAAATGGACGGTTGTTCCGTCTGGCTCATTGCAGTGAGCCGGGTAAGTAATACTGTCATGGAGTATTTAGATCTGAGAACGAGGCAGAGGAAACTAGGTTCCGATCTATTGATTGCTCTTTGATTAAGTGACCATTCGCTTTAGAAGGTCGAGCATGCCGTACGATTAATAGAATATATGATTGTGCGAACACAAAGGTAAAGCACATCGCGCTAGTGCCTCATCTATCGTTTTCTATTTTTCACAAATTCAATAGCTCTGTTTGAGGATGATGTGACTTGAACCGCCGTTCACCTCAACAGTGACGAGAGATATCTTATACATGTCAACGTCATAAGTGAATTATCAAAAAGAAATTTCCTTGCGATTTATGTGTTGTTAAAGAAAATCTCACGGGGAATCAGAACAGAAACCGTTGAACTCTTTTACTCGTGACAAGGATGTATACCACGGAAAATGGTAGGATTGTTAGAGAAGATAAACACAAAGTACTGAACCGATTGTAGGGGCTATTGCTCATAATCATAAATAGGAATTATGGCGTCCAACTAAATTTTACCAGCATGTCAAGTTGCTTTATAATTCCGGTAGTTAAAAGCAGATGACCTAATTATCTACTAACTAATGTAGAGTGGCGTCGAACATTTCTAACCCGGGTACATTTCGAATCCTCAACGTGTACCAGTCACGCATGAGAATGATGGGTGCAAATGCACGGAAGCGCACGAAACGATATATGTTTACTTTGTGCTGCTTCGATCCGGCTTTTGTTTGTCTGTGTGTTAGCCTCCATCGACCTTACATGCAATCATTTCATAAAATTCCTTGATACTGTTACGGTTGCTGCACAGTTTCATATTTGGGGATTCGACTTCATTTGGTGCAGCTCCTGCACTAGTGCATCGAATCTACTGGGATGTGCAATTACTTACCACTACCGTAAAAAAAAGTGCTAGTGTAAGTCACAGGCTAAACATCACATGTCCGATCAAAGTTTTTGCAGTCAGATAGATTTTTCAATCAACCACTTTCTGAAACAAGCATTAGACTACAGTTTCGCTCTTGTTAGAGATAGTCCTTGTCACGACTGAGAGTTTAACTCCGCCCGTGTCTTCAACAGACAACACAATTGGTCACTGCACCTTTGAACTTACATCAGGCATAACCGAATAATACTGTGTGAACGATCACGCAGTCTCGGTCGCAAATGATGATCAGTCCTCCCAATCGATAACCTTGCTGTTGGGACTCCATAGGCAGATCGAACCCCGTGGTTTCACTAAACTTACTGAGGAAGATTTTAGACTACTCTTCAGTACTCAGTAGTGTTATTATTCATAACAAGTGTCAATACTGATGGTCAGTCTAAAAATTGAAGAATTTTTCAGATCTCTGACTTCTCACTGATCGGCTGAGGGTTTTCAATTAAGGTTTATCAAAACCTTGTTTCGCCCATTTAGATGTACTTCAATCTCAGAGGACATGGGCATATTATCCAGTATCTAGAGCATTACTGACTTTTATTCAGCAAAAAGCATACTGACTAATGAGTGAAAACAGAACACCGTAAACACCCCTTCACTATTTTGTCATCAGGTCAATACAGTTATAAAGTTAAGTAAGAAACTAGTTTGCACACCTAAATGGTTAAAAGCGAAGTGATAATATTTCTCACTCACTGTTCTGAGCAAAGACCAGCTTTGCGAGCGTGCATTGAGTCAACTGCGTATGTCAGTGACAGAGGGGCTGGAAGATGTAGGGTGTGGTCAAACTCATCTTTGCAAATAACACACTGGGTTAAGTGTCCAGAAAATAGTCGGTATAGTCCTCACCTAACTTCCTTCGGTTAGGCGACCAGAGCTTCATAGAAGACCTGAGGTATCTTCGAGGCGTCAGCTTGATGTTACTTTCGATAAGGCGTGATACCGTTTCGTTAGTGATCGACCCTTAGGCCCAGGTTTCGATTCAAGTCAGATGACGTTCTTTACTTTAGCTAGAGGAGTGTCCATTCGTTTGAACGAGATGCTCCATTTTGTAAGAAAGACAATTGTTTAGTTGTAGACGAAGAGGTTGTTTTTACAACCAATTCTGAACACGCGCCTATCAGGGAACCAGCTTCTCCATGACTTACCAAGAACTGTCTATTTTTGTCATTGGCGTAAGCGCCGATTCACCCGCTCGATGGGTATGTCGTCCCTGAATGTGAACAATAGATGCAAAGTTTGCTTTCCGATACTAGAAATGATAGCATTATCTAGTGCGGCGCGTGTATCGCGGGTAATAAATCCGTACGCACAGCCAGGTTTTCATAGTGTTAGTTATATGATGAATTGCATTCTCGAGCGTACCCTCTGGATAGATTTTTCTAATGGTGATGGTTACCAAGGCCATATTTCTATCTCGTTGTTCTCCGTTGTATTCAGTACAGTGTCGACCCAATATGCTGCATGTTGAATCATTAAAATAGCTGTCAATCTTGAGGTATTACCTTCTTACGACGATGGACCATCAACTATCGATCGATGTCAAAATCAATAGTGGCATTTGGAACTAAACATCTACCACTGTTCTACTGACAAATACTACATGTTGTCAGACATCAGGCACTCCAAGTTTCCTAGTAGAAAAAATGGATATCGAGCGATCAGAGATAAACAGGTCCTGATAATCATCAAGATATTTATGATGAACAACCTCAACTATGGAAGACCATAACAACGTACGCAAACATGAAAAAATATAGTCACAAATAAGCACCTGCTCTATCATATTTAACAACGTTGCACGCCGAAAGATTCGGGAATACGAAGTGCTGGGTGTATTACAGTGCGAGATGAGCTTCTGTTAGTTGATTACATTAAGACTTCAGTCGGAGGCGTATCAACTGTGCAATAATGTGTATTGTTTTTTTTTCTAGATATTATATCGCACCGTGTTTAGTTTCAGAGGACATTCATGCTCACAAAGCAATCAACAAAAATGTAGAAGGATGGATTTTCAGTTATTTGTTGGAAAAGATGTTCTGCTTGTTTCTGAATCTCTGCCGCGAACCTAGCTCGTTCGACCGATGGTTTTTACGCCAAGGATTCCTCAACCCTAAGTTAACACGATTCGGAATTCCAAATAAGACGGGCGATTCTGCGTACGAATTCAACGTAATGACTTACTCACCGTACAACAGGCAGAATTTGATAGACACTGTGTTACCACGTTTGAAAGATCATCCGCATTCACCTGTGAGTAACGTTTACGTTGACCAAACTCCTCAAGAAGAGACATGTAACTGCACTGTTACCACCAACAAATGACTCCGCGACTAGGACCTCTTCTCAAGTTGAAAGCGCAGGAATCACTGAACATGCTGAGCTACATTCTGGTTACCGATAAATAGTCGAGAGTATACACTCTCATTCATCATCCGAAACTCAGCTGTCGGGTGCGAGTATTATCCGGTTAGGTGTCAGTACAGGGGACGTATTACGTTGCGTACTGGTTTACGAAAGTAAAGTGAACTTTTCTCCAGGCTCACTGGATGCTTCGAATCTAACTGAGTTAGCATGGAACACCCATTCTGATAGGACTGCAGCGGGCTGCTCCGACCGTGTTTTGATTCGAAATCATTGAATGAATTAAACGAATATGAAATGCCAGAAACGTTCCCATTGCGAATTTCTTCAAGTGCATGAAGACCTACTGACGAATCTTTGAAAAAGATTCTTTGTAACTTTAAACAATTGAATGCTGACACGGAGATTGAAATCGATAGTGCAATTCCCCACGCAGCCATCTCAACTTAAAAAAATGTCAAGAATGTTTAAAAGCGCAGCTTGTCAATTTTTGCAAATTCACAACGTTTTTGATAATCAGCTTTCTGTTATCGTTAATCCAATAGATTATCTCAGTTTATGTGTGACTAAAGGAGTGGCTACCATTTTAAAAAATCTCAACAATGTGTTTGTGGATCATACTCTCAGTATGAGAGTATGGAAACATGTTTTACACCCGTTTTATTTTATACTGGTTCATGAATGGAAATAATTAGTTTCTGTTATACAGAAGAAACCGGATTGGATTAATCGTACCGCAAGAAATGGTGTCGGAAATACTTGGAAGGAATAATAAGCCACTTTAGTGAGGAGAAGCGACCGCACTATACTGCTGACATCACTGCTGTTTAGTAGTGGGACAAGAGTATGGATTTTGCCATTGGAGTAGCCGCAAGATAAAGACAAGAAGAAACATCGGAGTGCAGCATCGCATCAAATAGTCTTTGGTACGTGAATGAACTGAGAACGGGCGTCTGTAGCAACCGTAATGATCTAGGCACAGTACCGTACGCAGATTAGTGTTTTTGTTTGGAGTCATGTTGAAACGCATGACCCATGTGTTGCTCTGTTGAATAACTAACCCTTGCGCCATCCGCATTCTTGGCTCACAACACTGCTACCACGTTCAGATTCATTGAACAAATTGTATCGTTATTTTGGCCACTCTGGGAGATTATTAATTCTTATAGAACTACTAACCGTTCGAAGGTAACGATCAGTTAACCGAAGATTATTCAAAGCCAGACATATCGTGTATTTCGTATTTCAATCGCTGTCCATGCATGAAGTGTGATCACAAGACACCATTCTCAAACGTAGGATTTGAATGACTGGAAGCTATCGAATTAAATGCAGTAGAAACATACGGGTTAAAAGAAGCAAAAATGCATGGTTACAGCCACCTGTTGGTTGGACTCTTAAGGAGAGAGTCGGTGAAAAAATGTGCCTTCGTTAAATTAAACAAGGAAAGCTAAAAATTGTAAGTGTAAATTTAAAAAGAGTTTATTTGAATTTAGAATGCAAACTCAACCTTAGCCTATTAAGCATACCATACTCCTATTTCAGTATGTAACTGACAAGCAGTCGGTTAGCGGTGATAAAGAAACACAGCATCAACATACCGGGACGTTTCTGATAACTAAGCTATCTGAAATGTTAGGTTAGTGTCCTGAATGTGTGCATCATTTGTGTGTTTGATTTCCTAAACTGATGACTTCGTTACTACAGATTCAATGAGATTTTTTTCGGAGTGGACATACTCGGACGCCTGTTAAGTGTTACTTACAGGTCGGTTGACTCAATCAGTGTTCTAATTTGAAGCGGTCACATGTGCTAAGAGCAAACAGATACAGTGATTGGATGTGCGTATAAGACTCCATAAACGGAGATTAAGGCATACCTGATAAATTGATAAAACATAGGAAAGTGACCTAATTTAAACAAACTTAAAAATCATCAGAGAACGATTTGCTCCTCTTCGTTGTTTTCTCGGCAAAGCGGAAAGTTTTCGTAGGTCGACGGCGGCAGTCTTTAATGTGTAGCCCAAATTGGTGTGCATCAGTTAATTGACTATTAAGGATTAAGCTCCCAGAACATTCGAGTAGATAACCTAAGAACAGATTTAAATGTCTGTCACTCCAATGTAGTTCAGGAAAAATGCGGAGTTCGTCTGAACCTATTAATCAAAGATCCCTTGCAGTACTCAGTTTGTTACCTACATGATTATACCAACTGTGGACTGAGTGACAAATGTGCGTTACCTTACACGAAGATACATCAAACGGAAATTAGTTCTCAGTAGCCCCGTCTTACAAAACATCCAAATCTGTCTGCGATTTCCAACTCTATGTGTTAACGAGTTTGCATATAACGTCGTCTGAGGTATACGTTATCCAATTACATGTGATGGAACAAAACCGTTACAGAATAATATTGTTAGCAAAATATTCAAGTAAAATCAAGTATAGTGTTTGCTAGTTTTTTTATGATGAAAATCAAATCATATGCTCCAGGCATCTTACTCAGCATTTAAAACCTCAACTGTCTTAAACTGTTGACTTGGTCACATGACCCCATGAGTATCTAGCCGTAGGTGATATTTCACACTGATAACCGTGGTTGACACACTTGTGCACAAAAATTGAGCTTCTGTTATTTATCGCATGCATATTCTATAGTTTTTATACATTTGTGCACTGCCGGAAAGTATACTGTGTTCCGAATGAAAATTAAGTTTCTCATTCATCCACTTTATTCAAAATGAAATCCTGACAGCCACTTTCTGGTCACAAAACTGCACTCCACGTTAACGATCGGAAAAGGAGCAGTTCAGAGTAAGTTTTGAAACACCACGTTTCGCTCAATATTAGATGCTATTCACATTTTTTGTTTTTACACTGATAAGGTAGACTGTTTCCTTCATAAGAAGTGACACTTAGAAATCCGGGAACTGGTTCCGTTGAATCAACCTAAATCGTGCTATCGGCTGGAGGTCAATTGTATACTGTCACTTCAATCGACGATGAAGACTGTAGATTCTGGTTACGGCAATGACCAAAACGTAGTCGTATAGACTGGACACGGTGCCTTGTCATAAGTAGGAGAACACAGAGGGAATTGTCTGCGTCCAACTTTAGGAACCACTTTCCGCTACACCTTGGGAATACTTCAGCGCGGTAACACCCTCAATGCAGGTGAATCACAAACAGTGTAATACTGAACAGGTGACGAAAACTATTGGTGCGTGAAAAAGTTACTGACTTGTGAGACTGAACCGGTGAGACTCAGATGGTACTAGATGCCTGAATTGAATCAACCATTGAGCGTTTCAAGTCCCATTCACAAAACACTTAGGAATGTTCATTGACCTTGTAGCTGAGTTTGATGGTCTCAGTGTCCAGTTAGACATACGGGTCCGCAGTGCTGAGGTGACCGTTAATCCCGATGACAGTCCACGAATTTCACGTTTAGCCAGAAAAATTTTCATAATCAGCAATGGTGACACCGTCAGTGTATTGAGATTGGCCGACGAAAGTTCGATCTGAAATTTGATTGTTGTGTCTTATTTTCAGAGTTGATCTGTTCTTTGATATTGACCGTTTATCTTTGATATAACGGGTTGTCTATTGTCGACTACTGATCACTGATCTGATCTGTTCTCACTGGTCAGTTCAAATGTGTGGTGGTGTCTGGGAATGACAACGTTTATAGATCCATAGGTCTACATCTCAAATTGTTTTACACATTTTGTCCGGTTCCATATATTTAAAACAGTTACGTCCCCGGAAAAATTTAGAACACACAAGTGGAATCACGTAAGATGTGCTCTGCAGAGACATTTCGACCAATCTCTCCGATTACGATCCACGGACTATGATCAGTTAACATGCATCAGTTTAAACAAGCGTAAAATATGAATGTGTCATCAGCTGTAATAAGCATAGCACACAGAACCAGTGAAGTTCGAATGAACCATCACTAGTTCATCATCATCACTAGTTAAAAACAAACACAAAAAATTCAAATTTTAAACTGGTCGAGTGAGAAACTAACGCTGCAAACAATATCGGTCCTACAGCAAAGCACACGGAAATAAACGGATAATAATAGACAGTCTAAGATAAAGCTTAAGAGAAAGGAATAAACTTATTTAAACGGTACAACCGAAACACCCAGATAATAATAGCAACCACTTAGCGAATAGTGTAGACCCATGATTGTAAACTCATAACACCATGGTAATGACAGGTTAACTACCATTTGCTTCTGTATACAGAGTAGGGGTTTGTAACGGTGTATTGTAGCGGCCTCAGCAACAGATGAAGTATGTTTATTGATTTGACGATACAACACACGAAAAACTTTCTCCACTTGAATTACGTGTCCTGTTACTTCCAAATGTCGTGTGGTAGAAGACGGGATGTTACCGGACCCGTTCAGATAAAGTTCCGGTTGTGCGGCCAATATAACTGGTTCCACAGGAATAAATGAATGCGTATGTTTGTCTTCAACTAATGATGGTTCATTCGAACTTCGCTGGTTCCGTGTCGTATGCCTATTACAGCTGATGACTCACTCCTATTTTACGCTTGTTTAAAGTGATGCGTGCTAGTTGATCATAGTCCGTGTATCGTAATCGAAGAGATTAGTCGGAATGTCTCTGCAGAGTACATCTTACGTGATTCTATATATTTGTCTATGGACCAAGCTTGAAACTCCAAGGCTTCAAGAAACTTTTTGTTTATTTACCTAAATAGGAAATGTGCGATGCATATACTGGACGTGCGTTTCTTTATCACCTCAACCTCGTGGTTTAGGAGTGATCGTGCCCGAACTTTCCGATGTACCGAATCGATTACCTTACCCAGCTGGTTAATGTAATCTTATCAATCCGTACCAATGTTGACCAGGTATCCACGAAAATATGGAAGGCACGTAGTACCCTTATTGATCTTCGTCATTTATGGTATGACAGCGACGTCTGACTGTCGATTAGTTCGATGGATGGTAGATCCTGTCTGCCAGACGACAATACAGATTTTAGGTAACAAATATGTCGGAAAAAGCTAAGCAAGAAAAGACTTCGTAGAATCAACTGTTAAACAACCACTGAGTTAGAACTGAGTGTAATATGCGTATTGCGAAGTGGAGAGAAACTGAGGCGTAGCGAACAGAAGTGAGAGGAACACAGGTCTAAAGAATGTTCTAGTGCTACCATGATTAAAACAATCTTTGAGCTCGTCGTGGGAGTTACAGAACAACCCAGACAGAAACACGTTGACATGAGCAGCGAAGTGCTAAATACTATACAGTCGATAAGATGAAAAAGAATCCGACTGACGCACTGTTGTGAACCAAGTACGCGGAGTGTTTATTCAGAAAATCAACGCGGTAGGGGTATATGCTTCAACAGCACCTCAGGCAAGAACACTCATTTGCACATAACACTTATCCCAGGACGCCGAAGTTACCAATGCCAAGTTTGTGTAGGAAAAACCCCGTTCCGTGCCGGAATGTACTCCAGTGTACCTTCTTGTATTTTTTCCGCGGTTACTTAAATACATAAATACGCGCCTCCGTCTGAATACCGGCAACTGGTATAATGTGGTCGTTCATTCTCACCATAGTAGAAATATTCTTGAGCAATTAGCACAAACTGATGAAATTCAGATGAATGGTAGTCAAAAAACGTTACGCATTTGTTCGGCACTGCGAGGTAAACCTAAGCTACTGCAACAGGTTACTTTGTTCACTTGACGGGTGGGTGATTTCGGACGTGAAGGCGCAGTGAATCACGAGCGGAGGTCGCGCCCTCTTTGTGCCAGGCCCGGACAGGTGAACGGGCACTGTCTATCCCTGTCAATCTTCTGTCCATCCTTGCACATTGGTTACTTACGTATGTAGCGGTTAACTGTAAGCAGATACGGCTGCTTCCGACCTTGACCTTAGCACAATCCTTGGGGCCGCTTTAATATCGACTAGCTGCCGCTACAACCCTCTAGGACCAAATGGGCACCTTATTCACGAGTCTACTACAGGCGCACTCTGGCGTGTGCGCTAACATGCGTCTTTCCACGAAGTAGAATGCAAGGTATATGTTGACGTCCGTCGCTGGCGGCGCAGTATTTTTTAGAAGTCTCTTAATGGATATGATCCCGTTCAATCAACCACTGTCTTTCGGCGTGAGGCATATATTTAATGTGTTTTGCCTACGGTCAGCTGTAAGCCGACTTCTTGATGACTCGTTAGGAGCCACCCGTATAGCAGAATATCTTTCATGACAGCTTGAACAGATTAGAACCGCCTAACGTTTCTCAAATGTGTTTTTCAGGTAGTCAACATAGTGAAACAGACAGTATCCGTCCATACAGTTCCAGTTCTCATCAAACGTGAACACAATGATCGTTAGTACTTCGAAACAGGTGAGTCTAACTGAATTTGCTTCCGGTTTCAGCTTGTTTCGAGGCGTTCTTGTTTGCAACTCACAATCAAAACTAACACACTGAAGTGTGCGTTCATTCAGTGACTTCGAGTGATCAACAGGTTGACAGCTCACTAATCATTCACAGTTTTTCATTGAAAATAGCTTTTTGCAACATGTATTAAGAATCACTAGATGAAGTTCGGTCTATACCAAGCACCCTATCAGATCACTGTAAGTGCATAAGTCCTCGGAATGTGAAATAAGCCAGATCACTAATCTTATGCCCCAGAAACGTGCTTAATATGGTTCGCATCGTTTACCATAAATTCAAGTTGTCGGTACATTCTGAAACTATGCATACTAACTGTTCAATTATTTGTCTTTCTTTAAGGAAAACAAACGGACAAGGCATCAGAATCTCCAATACCAGACAAAGTTGCGAACGAAGACGCGACATAAAATTATTTTTATAGTCAAGTGTTAATCTGTAGATTGATTAGAGATTTGTATGTAAATCGTTAATTTACCAGAGAACAATCCCCTACCTTTTTATTTGATAAAAAGCATTCTCAATAGCTTTGTTACTTCTTGTTCATTCGATCATCATGACTTGCAATTTGGCCAGAAGGTACTGCGGCTCAGGCCGCCGCTTACCTCAAAACCTACGTGGAATATTCTGGAGAAACGCTACTAAGAATTTCAAAAGTTAATAAAAGTCTAACCGGAAGAACTAGAAATGTTACAGATGCAAGTAAGCCATTGACTTCGACACACTGTTGTCTCAGACAGCATTTCTGGCTAGCAATTTGGATGATCGCGAGGACCCCTGGACTGCTGACTGAAGACACGAGTAGTATACCTAAAAGATTGCCTCTCGAGGGAGCAAGCATCCAGCATAGTGAGAATAGAAGCTTCGTTCGGAATAATACTCTGAACAAGTAAAATCACAATGAAGCAATAATCAACATGGAAACAGCATGTTAGAATGTCGCCAATATCTTTGCGTAGTATACGACACATATCCAAATAATCACTTCTTGGTGTGAACTAAGTCTTAGACATAATAGTCTGACCTATATCAAAACAATGACCCTTCATCTACTCCTCTGGGGATAAACAGTTTGATACGCACCCGAGAAATAGATGGCCAAGTTTCAGTCAGCTGAACATTAGGTTCATCTGCAAAGTCGACGTCGTCATGCTAGGAAACCATCTGCACTGATTTAACAAGCAGCTTTTAAGAATACCCCGATCTTTATTTAACAATGACATTAACAGGAATAATGCTTGCTCCTAAGCTAAGTTACACTCTTTCGGTTCAACAAACCTTGGATCCGAACGTCCGCATTTGCAAATTCAATACCAACAACGGTGATTGCTAATGTGTAAAGGGTTAACTACGACAGAACAACACCGAAGACTATAAGGCAATGTTCATCTCATGATGTGTATATGGAAGAGATTACATAGAGGAATAACCAAACGAACTGAGGTGATATATAATCTGCACTCTCTACTTATTTCATACATGTCGTTTTCAACCCAGTATGGTTTTATCCTCCGTTTTGTGAATGCATGTGTGCATCCTCCTTGGCTATATCGTTAACCGGCTAATTTTTCCTGGTCTTCTAACCAAAGATTTTAAGCCCTTTCCTAAGATCACACCTGTCTAACTACAGCGACATCTCTCATTGTAGTATCCTTGACTCTACACCGTATCGACATTTCAAAGTATGTAAGTCGGCCGCCTCCAAATTATTGTCCGACTTCTATTATTCTCTTTCTTCTGACCTTTCTGAATACATATATTCACATCCTCAATTCGGTTCCATTTCAAATTATTTTACACTTGTAAGATCGAGCAAACCGGTTGGGAATAACACAGCGAGTAGACAAAGAGTATATTGTTGACTTGCGAAGTCAACACGAGAATAAACGGATACAAATACGAAGCGATAACAGAGCGGAGCGACAAGCGTGCACGCAGCGGGGTCGTACGTTCGAGTGCGCGGGAGACCTGTCGGTATCTCTACTGGTTCAAACGAATGTTTAAGTACATACAAAAGTAGGAAACAAAAAGAGTACAAATGGCACTCGTAGCTCTAACATAATTGACAATAATGAATAGGGTCGCTACACACTCGTGCACTCAGATCATCTGTTATCCTCCAAATAGCACACCTTCTTACTAATCCCAACAATTTTACAGTGGAACTGGTTGTAAAATTAAACTGATAACCTTATTAAATATACCGTCTGCTGAAGATGTGGTTGTGTATACGTTAAACATTCTTCTTTCTATCTGCATAAACCGACCCCTTGATTTTGACTTTGTAACACTAAGAAATAAAGGCGTGCTTCTCATCAAAAAAAGTTTTTTCACTGATGAACCAACCGCTAGCTAACCACATTTAGTGAAGTCCGGCTAAACATGATAACCACCCAGAACCGGCCGAATACATCAAACAGAACAGCGAAAGACCCGTTTGACACAGTCAGAAATTTGGTTGAGGCAGCCAGACGTGTCGGGGTCTGAGAAAAAAATGACTACTTTTTGTTCATGTTTTATTTACATGTTAGACTTTATTAAATACGCACTCATACTTTTCAACTCATCGAAATTGTTCCAAAAGCAATGGTAAACTACTGTCAGGCGAAGTTACCGCATTAGATATTTTACAGAAGAAACTTTGTGGAATGTAACACCGGGAGTTTCGCCCTCACAATCAAATATCTCCGACAAACTTTCTCGAAACGCGTTTTCGTGGAGAGACCGTTAGTCTGACCAAGTTTGAAATGTAGTTAACACGAAAAGAAAACGAACGGAACAGCAAAAAGTGCAGAAAGCGTTATTTTTGTGGTCTGGGTGAGCGGCAGGCGAGAACAAACCGGCCAGATGATCAGTCCTGCCAGACGGAGTGATTTAGGCATGACGTTTGTAAAAATGCGACTGGGATAAACGGATGAAGGTTTCGAAATAACATCAGTTATACTGCACGCAGACCAATAGGTGTGCGACTGTTGTTTCGGATGTCCTTATTTATAGTCTTGATTTCAGTGTTATTGACGGATCGCGCCAGAATATTCATCTGGATTGCGCAAATATGACTGCTGTTGAGTAGAACGAAGTCAACAATACAACCATAAGCTCCTTCCGTCTTCTGGATTGAGGATGACGATGGTTTTCTCGGAAACGAAAATCCAGCTTTGAAAACCTTTGGTGAATGTGGTGCTGTAGCAGAAAAGTGGCCTGCCGAGATTCTCGAAAACCTGGCGGAAAGTGACGATGCCGCGAATTGTTTTGAAGAGGTCTTCGTTCAGTCTGACCCATTTATACCACATCGAACATCTCATTGAGTATCACGGAAAAGCTGAAGTTTACATTAAATTGTTTGAGACAGCGGACGCCGTTGGGAGGTGTTCAAGAGTTCGTTGATTCAAACAGGCATAGGCGACGATATTTTGGACGAAGAACATATAACACCTTTTGTTCAGTGGACTTTATTTGATGGCGTTTATACTAATTCTGGAGCGAATGACCTCTTACATAGTGGGATGCGATGTCCATTATGTGTAATTATCTCTTCATGGCATGTTGGGCAACGTGGACAAAACAGATTAGTCAAGCGTGGCCATTGTAAGCGGACTTCAAGTTGCATGCATATATCAGGCAACTAAGCACGTCGTGATCACCACATCAAAGTTCGTACACGGAAACTGGTATAACTGTAAACGAACAAAGAAAATCTACGAAGGCACATACTACATGAATGAAACTAACAGATGAAGCAATACGTTTGCCTACATTAACATGAACACAAAACAAATCCGCAATATTTGCTGGCAAATAACACGACCGCTAAGTCACCCAGTCCACTTACACTAAACATGACAAACTCGATCCACAAAAAAAATGCACTACTATCAGTCATGGGTAGACTAAGAGTAAACGAACCATAAATAAAAATCTACCATCAGTAGTTCGCAAATTAATGTAAATGAAGATAGAGTTGTGCAACAACAGCATGTCGCCCAAATTAGAGGGTTGTAGTTGGTCCTTAAAACAAAGACGAACAATATAGATTTGCTGAAGCTAACATATTTTGTAAAGAAACAGGTTACTGATTTTCGAAGGGAAATAGGGTATGAAAGATACACAACCCAACAAACTTTGTTAAACAAATTTAACACTCTGTGTGATCAACATATTCGCCTCACAAACACGAGGACCAGAGTCGAACGTCTGGCGAAAGCAACATCATACGCTACTGCTGCGTCATAGTGTTGTGATCCAAGAACGCGGATGGCACAAGGGTTATTTATTCGACAAAGCAATACACGGGTTAAGCATGTAAACCAAACCTGTCACAAAACCACTCATTTGCACGCAGTATTGGGCCTCAGACAGTCTCGGCTACCACAGATGTCAGTGCTCAGTTCCATTGAGTAGCAGGGACTGTTATGGGTGGTGCTGCACTTTGATTATCCATCCTGCAGTCTTCTTGTGGCTTGTACGTTGTCAAAAAATATGCCCTGCACCTGCTACTGAATAGCCGCGGTATCAGTAGTATATTACGATCACTGAATTCCACTGCAATAGTAAAGAGCAAATTCAGGACCGGGTGAGAAAACCAATTCCCAATAAGAAGCTTAAGATCGAGCATGAACGGTGTTCAACTGGAAACTACCCGAAACTGGTAACTCGCGGATGCGCAGGTGTCTGGAGCGCACACTACACGAAATAGGACGAAACGACTTGGTTAAGCCTACGTATGTCGAAGTTCAACTTCGGAAAGCACGTGCAGTATCACAAACGACAGACCTACGTTGAACGCGCCGTTCACTTAAGGATGATGGAATTGGTTTGTCAATAAAAACACCTTGAACCTGAAGTTCTCACTGAGTGTACACTGCATAATCGCTTATATTGGTGCCAAGACCCAACACAAGTGGCATACAGGTTGTTTGGCAGATTTATTGCCCATCTGTAATACAATTTCTATGTTCAATAGTGGCGTTGGTCGATTCCAGCGTGAACCGTCTGAGAAATCCTGCTGGAGCAGTCAACCCCCTGGATCATTTGGTGGATTGCAGATGAGACAGTGGGTCGGGTGGGTAGAAGAGTCCAGGTGTGACATTTCCGAGCTCCTGGCGTGGTTTCGTAGCTCAGCTGGCAGGGCACTTGCCGCATTTGGGCACGCTGTGTCTGTCACTGGTTCGAATCCACCCGAAAGCCTGATTTTTCACAACCGGGTCACATCTAAAATCACAAATCTAACAAATTACTTTCAGCTTCGTTAGCTCGATCGATAAACGTGATGGCCGATAACCGGGTGTGCAACTGACGCCAGCTGGATAGAGAGTCACTGTATCTCATTTCTACTTTCCAGTTTGTATATTACTGCATTTATGTGTTCGCCGAGGAGGATCTCATCAGAAATCCACTAATATCGACCGCCGAGCTCTTGAAACGCGAAGCAACCGTCTGAACTCAACAGTCAGTTAGTGGTCGGCTTCAACAATCTTCTCCACCTACACCTCCCACTACATGGATCAGTTACAGCAGCGTGTTATATACGAACAAATTTGATGCAACTTTAATGAAAACCGCAGTAGTGTTCGCACAGTTTGTACTTTCTTTAGTTGATCGATACGCAGTCGCATAACGAAAAACCCCGGTAGTCTAAGACACTGAACAATGACGGCACAATAACGACGTTACCTAGATAGGATTAAAGAAATGGGCCAGTTGCTGCTGAAACTAAATTCTAAGGGTAACATTGTTCCACCAAGTAACATCTTAACTTATATTCAGTCCTTCATCAAGAATTGCACAGTCACCCAAATGTTTTCAAGCAATTATGTATTTTCATGATTGTTTACTTGGTCAGAATACTCCTGGATCCCAAATCCATCAATCAACAGCCCCTTCAAACACTGGACGCATGTGAATCTGGACTTTTTGTGTCCGCACACCATCACATTCAGAACCTGGCAGTTTACTTTCCTTTGCCAACCAGTGTAACATGTTTTTCTACTATCGTTGAACAAGTGATGGTTCTGACAACTGAAAATCAACCTTTTAGAGTGTACAGTAACCTTCTGGCTTTCCCCTTCATGTGGTTTGAAGTCAAAGTATGGGAACTGAAAGATATTTGGCTGTCTCTTATTATCTACATCAACTCAAACGAATAAACATGTCAATGTGAATGGGGTTTATCAGAAAGACTGTTGTTAAACCCTTCAGTAGCTCTGTGCACCGTAATTGAAGTTGGTACTTTAAGAATTTGATTACGAATGTGATCGCAATTTCCTCGTTTTAGCCAATTTGTAGAATAAAGATGATCTTGTATAAAACACCAAGAAGACCACCGAGGTTTGAGTTTAAGTACCTGCCATTGTTCGTGATGTCTACACCCACAATTAATCACACGTGTTCAGGCACGAGCCCCGAATAACACGATTACCCAAATCTGCATTCGGAGAACCCGATAGCACAC
>LUCH01007115.1:10581-27628 GCA_013368495.1 Paragonimus heterotremus
GCAAGTTGAAACCCGATCAAATTGTGATAATCGGCTTCGATTATAAGATCAAACCCGACTTGCATGTGTCTCGAGTTCTCTGATCGTCTTAGGTCACAATGAGACTGGCCCTTGACGCAGCGTGACGGTTTGAACATCTCGATGACCTATCGGGCTAAACTGAACGGTGTGGCCACCACATCGACAGTCACTCATGCCAGGCAGGCCAATATATTACAGGTCTTACAAACCACAGTCTCCTGGTCCTCCAGGTTGGGAGTTGGAAGAGGGATGGCATCTTTTTCCTGACAAAGTATCAGTTCTGGTAAACTACCACTCATCCGCTGCCTTGTGGTACAGGCATTTGAGCCCAATCGTTCTACTGTCTAGGTTTGGACGTTCTGGCACTATCCCAGCCCACAAACAAAGATGAATAGAACCGCCTGTCCCGGATACAACTCAATTTTGGTTCCACTTGAGTTTTATGCTATTTGTGTGAGGTTTACTTAACCTTTTGGTTCACCGAACACGATTCATCTAACTTAATCTTTGTGTTAGAACGAAACTTCAGAGAATGGGGTGGCGAAATCTGAGGGAGAGGAACTGGGATAACAAAAGATAAACATAAGCACATGTAATCTGAAACATGTTTGGAATTTGCACTGGTTAGAACGTTCACAAGAACGACACCTCATTTCAGATATACCAAAACGTAAGACTTTAAATCAGAGGAAACCGGAAGTCCAAAAACATCCGAATAAATGTACATGAAATAAATGGATAGTATATACGTTTCAGTCAAGCTATGAAACGTCCGATTGCTGAGGCTTCACAATATCTGAAGCCAGAAGTTCCGCAATATTGTACTTACGGTACCGATCAAAATGTTCCAACACACTGATGCATGCAACACTACGCAGGACGTTCACGAAAATCATCACCGATGGTGAATGAGGACTAATTCGCCATGAAGGGCTCACAGCCCGTACTGCATCTACTGTCGCTTCGATTGCGTTATCACGCGATAGTCGATCATAGTTTCGTGCTTTGAACAAAACTAAAAAAGTTTTGGGACCTTCCAAGGTGGCTTGTTCAGCAACTTGAAAAGGCACCATCGGACAGTGACGAAGTAAACATTCGGAATTCGACTGCTGATCACACGGCCGCACAGAGCCATTTCGTACGCTCTGTTCATCAGTTCCGTGTTGTTCAGCAGGCACAGTATGTCCCTTCACGTCAAGGAGAATTGTGATGTTGAGAAAGCCGGACCAAAGCTTCTTCACGCAGGCGTTGATATCACTAGCGGTTGCGTTACAAGTAGCCGCTACAGGAAGTAGTCGAAGTACATGGCGAGAATTTAATAACTTGGTTGACAGCAAATGCTCGAAAACGGAATTCGCCAGAGCAGTGGCACAGAAACTGTCTGCATAATGCAAAACAAACAGACAATTTGAAACTCCACTACGTACTGAATAGAATGAAAAGCGCGGTGAAGCGGACTTATTGATGTTTGGCGTGATACCACCGCTTACATTTTCTCGTTGTAACTGTGCCAGAATATCGTCGTCTTCCTCCTCGTCGTACCCTACATTTAACGATGGGTTGCTGCGCTGGTCGCCTGATAAATTGGAAAGATTATTTGCAGTAGGCCTCTCAGAGGAATCATACCCATTACATCTCTGGAGGGCGTCATTGAGTAACCGGAAAGCCTCTTGCAGTGCAAATCTTTCTTTTTGATTGCAAGTAACCAGATACCCGGTCATTCCAGGTGCCAGAGATTTGGGGACAGTTGGTATAAAGTTGGTTTCGTCTACATTTCCGGTCAATTTTTGACGTTTCATTGCTGCAGCACATTTACGATAGTAGGCTTTTCGTTTCTTTTTATTCGGATTCACATTATCCAGCCCCATCAGCTGTAAACACACGTGGATAACAGAAAATACGAGGAATGGAACAAATTACTACTCCATAAAGTCAACTAACAGCTAATTCAAATAAAGTCACCACTGGAACCAAATATTTCCGATGAAGCAACTTTCAGCTAAGCCATATCCCAGAATAGTAAACTGACAATAAAAGCTAACCGAATGAAAGAATATGACGGTCAGGTGCAACACATTATAAAACTGAAAATGATACGGATCCCACCGACGAGAGGAACGTTTGTGAGAAGATCCTTGGCATACACTCATTCACTCGTTGAACATAAACAGACGATATACTTTTATAAGGCAGCGTGATTTTCATCAAGTAAACCAATTCAAGAGAGCCAAGGAGTGAGCCTAACGGAAGTTGGAAAAAGTTTCCACCGGGGTGTCTTGAAATGTAGCAAATCCTTAAAGCTTGTCTAGACTGTTACCAACATCAGCAAACAAGTCAAGCAGAGCGCAAGGTGGACTGCCACACCAAGTTATTATCAACCGAAGAGCACCAAGTGCACTAAATGAAGTCGAAGATGAGCGATGGAGACGAATAGATGGTGTAAAGCTTGGTTCGTCGACTGTATAAACACGAGGTGGTTAAGAAAACGCAATGAGATCAGTGAAAATATTAACTGATACAGTGTAGAGTTCATTTTCACACTATACACTGAATCACAGGTGGGGTAGACGGTATCGGACTGCCTAAATCAACACACGAGCATAAAATTTGGTGAGGAGTTGAATTAATGACAATGATCCGTGTTAACGGTGTCATTATGACAGGGTTAAGTCAATATTTAGCGGAATTCATCGTCCTCATATGGAAACCTGAGCATCGTTCAAAATCGATTATCGGAAAACGTTCAAGTGGGACGATCCGGTCGTGCCAAGTGTAAAGCCACAGCCAATATGCTTACTTCAGGAAAACACGGGTGAGTTCGAATTTCTGTTGTGACAAGGATAGGCCCTACTATAACTTGCAGTCGATATCAGCAAGCGCGCATGAATTGAATTTGAGTTGTGTTTCGGGGCGTGCTGCTGACGCCGTTTTAGTTTTTGTCTGTGAAAGTCGTGTGCATGGATTACTGGACCTATGGCTCATGTTCGTTTGTGTTGTTTCCTGTTGCAAGACTGTTGCTGGAACCCCATAAGTTAGAAGAACGCTGTACCCCGGTGTCTCCACGTGGTTCCAAAACTGGTCTGCAGGCGTAACGGACAATCACAGTAAAGACGGCTGACTTGCATGTTACACTACCAATGACCCTTAACGAAGGCGAAACATGAATCTAGTTACCGGACAAAAGGCCTGGCTGAATCAGCACCGGCATTATTCACACGGATCACAGATACGTAGCTTTCAAATAATCACAAGTAGACGAGACAGGAATTGGGAAAGGATGAATTCCGTTGCCGTAGCTACTACGTTTAAACATAATGGACAAGATGCTTGTATCGTACAAACAATCAAACAGACGAGAGTAAGATAGTAGCTTCCAGTGCCTCGATTCACCATATGAATGGGAAGGCTGTAACCTCAATTCATATCATTAGAAATCTATGATTACACAGCAATAATCGAAAACACTCCTTGATGGGCTAAATAAAATCTGTGATTACAACCTGACTTAGAACCCCTCCATGGCTATCGAACCAGGTAACGGGATAGTTGCTGCGTCAATTCTCAAGCGTTCGACGTACTGCTCATAACCGATTGTAGCCGAACGTTAAGATGTGAAAATTAGGCCATGGGATCAAAGTGTGATGCCAGTAATACAATAGCCGACAAAACTGCTTCATGAATCTGTTGCTCTTGCTCAAAAAGAGCCAACTGAAAAATCATGGTGAATTCAAAAGCTGTGATGAAATGTGAATAGTGTTCAAGCACTGTTAAACATAACCTTGGGTGAAACGTGCACGAAATAGGGTACTGTTTGGTGCAATAACGATAGCTAACAGAAAAGAAGATTAAAGTCGTCAGAAAACCAAAAAATAGTTATTTCGCAAGTGCATCGGCGACGATAGGCAAAGTGTATAAGCCAAAGAAACATGCGTCCGTTAACGAGGTAGAATAAGATTGAACTCAGTAAGTGTTTTCTGCTGAGTGGGTGTGTATAGATTTACAAACAAACACAACCCAAACAACTGCTTTGTCTTAGAACAAACAGAATAGCCACTTTGATGACGATATGCTACCATCAAAATTGGAATACACAACATTTTGATGGACACAGAGTCACCACTTGCTTGGTTGTGTTAAAGGCCCACGACTTTTTATTCACACCGTCAAGCGGAGGCATTCTGTTGCAACTATCAAAAAGTAGGCTGGGGCAGTTGGAATAGAGATCCTCCATTCACGTGGTCGCCTACCGTGCGATCCATGTGACTCCTGACCTATTCAATAGAACTAAGGTCTAACAAATGTGATGTCCAGGGTGATCAAAGCAAACAAACTGATGATGCACGACGCGCTGTAGAAACAATTCAGAGCAGCAACTAATCTGACATCCGGTGGAATATGTCAAGGCAACTGTGGAGAAGGGTCAAAGCTGAGATCCGATGGACAACACGAGAAATCGAACAAAGCACCATCGAGAAAAACAGGTTGAATAGATAAGAAACGATAGGCGAATACTGATAACAAACAACATTAATCAGCTGTTTTAAAAGAAACTGTATTACACTGTGGGCTGAAAGTTCGATTCGAAAACTTGAACGTACGACCTGCGAACTGAGCAACGAAGTCCGTGCTTTACCGAAAAGCTTTTTGACGTTTTTGCTTCTGCGAAGCTTGATCAATAAGCTCACGAAGTACAGCACATTTTTATATATCATCTTAGTCACTTTGTTTGAGGATTGTTCATGGACTTATTCCAAACAAACACACATCACGTGATGAGGTGTGAAGGATGAACAAATTTCGATATACACACTTAAGGACAAGATACAGTGATCGAAATGGATGCACGCAACGAAATGAGTAAGCAATGGTGCTATCAACTGTGTGTCTGGTACAAATGAAAGTGTTCAGTTCCTGTAAGGCATACCAGTACGTACATGGATATATATATATATATATATATATATATATATATATATATAACTGTTCAACACCAACTCAACTAAGTACAGATACACTGTCCCAGCTTGAGTGAACAGTGAAGTGGCAATAAATTCCGGAGAACTGGTATTCAACAAAGTCGTTAACGACACGTACGACATTACCTGAAGTCAACCTAATTCGCGGATGTTGCGGAACTTTGAGTTGCCGATGGGGAAGGTAAGTTGCGGACCACAAGTAAAGTTCCGACGTGTTATCTTAGGTCCTGGTGACCACAGCACTGCATTTAAAGCTAACCCCAGGTTGAAAAACAACATCACGCTAGTGAGTATAAAACAACGGGTGTTCATACTTTTGTCTTTCAAAACCAGTTTACGGAAAAATTTCGTTGTTTCCAATAAGATACCAACATTCACGATAACGAAAGTGAATGACTGGAAATTAGTGAATACATCTCGCTAAAATAGACTAGGTCTCGTAATCACATGCGTGTACGAAAGCAGTGTATACTCATTCCTTGTGGAAGGATTCATCGTTATCATCATAGACACCAATACATCAGTGGTTCAAGCTGATGGTTAACTGCTACACAACCACGAAGGAAAAAAGGCAAACCTTTTACGGGAAAAAAGGGGTGGGTGTTATATATGTGTGTAAATCCTTTACAATGTAAAAACGTTCGCCTCGTATCTGATTGGCTACTAACACTCGCATGATACATCCTGACTATGATTAGCCTAATTCTAACTCGTTCACCGATTTAATGTCACGTGTGTACGTCTGTTGGTCAGACTGCATACAAACTGCTTACGTTTGTTACGACTGCCTTGCGTTTTGATTTACGACACAACAGTGGGAAGACACCTAACTACGAAAAATGGCTGCTTCCATATTCAAACATTCAGCATCAAGGTGGCTACACCTTGCAAACAAATAACCAAGCTGTAGGTGAAAGTAAGATGTCATCAGCAAGACAACTTCCTTACGGCCTTCACTGCCCCGCGTCACTCGGCCAAACAACAACATTCACACCACTGAGCTCGATTAGCCGCCATCTCACCTACCGTCTCCAACCACTCACTCTGTGAGTCGCGAGGGCTCCAGCCCGGGAGACGAACCTGCTCTACAGTGACCAACCCCTTCGTGAACGATCTCAGTTGTTTTCGCCAGGTCATCATCTGTCTACCCCGCACCATATGCCAATCGGCCGCAGCGTCGGCAAAGAGTGCTCGGTGTGGTAGACGACTAGTTAGCTTCCTTAGTACAAGACTCAACCATCTAAGTTTGTGCAGATGTAATGATTGAACAAAAGAACTCGTTTGACAACCACTATCAAATACCCCCTTCCTAACTTTCTCGTTGGTGCAACCCGATACAAGCGTTCGAACGCAGAAATTGGTGATCAAATACCTGAAAACGGTTCACATCCTTCACCTTGAGCGGCCAAGTTTCGCTGCCGTAAAGTAATACAGCCCTTACTGTCGTTTTGTACACGCGACCTTTAAGCATCAGAGAGATACCTGTCTGTCGCCGGAGGTGTCCTAAGTTAACGAACACCACTCTAGCCTTGGAAATACGCGCTTCTATCTCATCCCCTACACCTCCGCCGCTGATACAGCTTCCCAGGTAGACAAACCGGTCAGCAACCTCCATGGCTTCATTAGCTAACATTAAACCTACGTAATCACAACAATCTTACAGAAGCACTTTGCATTTTGAGGATGCAAAGCGCATTTCAAAGTATTTAGCAGAACGCGAAATGGCTTCTAGTGTTGTTGGTGCTCCTTGGAAAGTGTCAAACAGCAACAACTTGTCGTCAGCATAATCAAGATCAGTCAGCCTTCCAACAGGTAGGAGGTCCACTACGGCATCATGTGACTGACTTGCATTCGATCTAAATCATAGAACTCAGAATAACACCACTCTCCGACTTTGCATCAACATGGTTACCATGATGCACGATAACCAGTAAGTTGTATACTGAATGATACAATCAAGCTGCCTAAACCTAATTAACAATAGTTGAAACAACAGACAACGCAGTCATGAAATCGACGGCGGACGTTGTTACCACTGAGTTTTGTGAGGACTTACTCTAATGTGTGACACAACAATAACCGTGCAGTGGGTAAAGACAACTGTGGTTAAAAGTACAGTTGGGAGAACTCGGTTAGCATTACCACATACATTCGCGTAACAAACATGGGAATCAATGATGTGAACCACTACGCCACTGATCTTGCAAAAGAAAAGACAAACCGACCACTTTCGCTTTGTAGTAAGGTACAGATCCCGGTTGTGTCAAGAATAGCCATTGTTTGTGAGCTCTGACAAGAGAGAAACGTCAGTCCAGTGCTTCTTGTTGAAAGGGGCTGCTGGGAAGTACATATGAATGAGAAAGCCTCGTAGCCCAACCGGCAGGGTGCTTACCGCGTCTGGGCATGTTGTTTCTATTGCTGGTTCGAATCCAGTCGATGTAATTGTCCCATCTAAGTTATGAAACCTGCTACACTACTTACAAATGATACAATTAAAAATAACCAGCTCCGGACAACTGGTAAGTGAACACAAGAAAGTTGGATTTTAAATTCCGATCCACATGAGCATACAAGCGACCTGCAAAAAGATCGAGATTACAAATTTAGCAGGCTGGAATTAACTCGAATAGTGATTTGTAATTTGAGGACACTTGGTAAACAATATGTAATGACATTCATCGGAAGTGTTATGCTTCCGACGCAGAAGTTCCTTTAGACAAAAACGGTTAGAAAAGGAATCAACGTAGATAAGACATGACCCATTCTTTGCATCGGATGGTGACATTTCAGAAATACACAAGCAGAGGCCAAGGTTATGCTCAACCTGCAAATTACAGAACAGGCATGGAGGAATAGTAAGAAAATAATCGGGTAAATCTTGAATCTATGATAAAGAGAATTAGAACTATTGCGAAGTCTTCCATAGATACGTTAATTCTCTCTTTAGCGACTTTGGCTCTCGTGAGCTCCATGAAGTGTACAACGAAATACACATGTTTTGCACACCCATCCACTGAATTTCAATACAGTTAGTTAAAATGGCCACAAAAATGCAAAAGTTTATTTAATGCATCGATTAACAGTGCAATAATTAATTACGTTAGACCCTAATGTTTGCCAGTATGCCATCGGTAAAATCGGCACAGCCAGTCTTAGGATGTTCGGGCGAATTTCAAAAGAACCCAAAAGGCACTGCAGTTAATACTGTTTCTTGATGAGTAAAGTCCGAGCTAACTTACGATCACCGAAAACGAACAAACAAAGATAGAAAGCAGAAGAAAGTTACTAGCAAACTATGTTGTATTCCTTGTTTATCATCATTCACGAAACAGACCTTGTTCAAATGCTGATGTGACAATGCAGCAAATACACATTTGAAAGAAATTCAAAGTGATTTCGTCACGCATGAAATCCGTACTCACCAAAGGTGACGAAGGAAATGATACCTAATGAAGACTGTTTAGAAGTGTGGCTACAGAGTGCAAACAACAAGAGGCAAAGGTCATTCAAATAAATGACCACTAAAGAAACTAGCAGTAGCTCATTGGTTACGAACCCCATGTATCAGTCGGACGATCGAGTATCGACTACAGTGAGTGTTCATGTCTAGGTGAGAATAATGGGACCGCATTCAGACTAAATATGGTCGTACGCATCACACGGCGACGAGTGCTTTACGTTTAGCAAAAAAGAAGGTACATGTGGAAATAGTCCCCTGTTCTTTCTCATCTGAACTGATTGAATTATATACGCGTTTGAGAGAAGACCTGCGTGACAGACGATAAGAAGATACAATAGCGTGCTAGAAATCGAGCTAAAAACAATCAAGAACTGTCGTCAGCTAGGCCCATCTCTAAAAAATTGACAGTCACAAGACGAAACACACTGACGTCTAGTTACAGTTCATCATCTTTAACCGATGAGTACAAATATTGACTCTTCAGCTGTTAAATAGAGTTTTTCGATAAAAAAAACAATAATACATTGGCCAGGTATTGTTACCAGGATGTCTAAACGTAAACAAGAACAGTCAAGAAGTAAGTTCAGACTCGAGAATATGTTCTGAGTAGCAACATCGTTCCCTTGAATACAAAAATGAGCGTGGAACCCGATGATTAAACTTACCACCAATTCCGGTGCTCTACTGGAAACTGCTTAACCGGATGGAATTAAAATTAATGTCTTAAATGATGCAAACCGAATCTATGGTCAACCAAACTCAGGACATAAACTGCAACGGGCTTCGTTAATTTGCCAATCAACTCAATCGTCAAACCATGAGGCACAGCTTTCGCAATCGATTTCCAGTAAATAACAGAAAGAAAACCAGATGGCACCGAGAGGATACGTGCTCGGTACATAATAAGGCAATCTACCTATGTATGATTCTAAGTGGGAAACTGTCTGCCGAAAGTTCAAACGATTGAACGCACGACTATTTAGAGACTGTTCAAATAAAGTGACATAATGATAAGGTAAATCCAAGCCAATGGGGGACAGACACGATATCAAGTGAAAAGTAGTGTGCACCACCGGTAGCTTGAACGTAAACTAAACACACAATCTGAACGTCAACACTTTTGTGGGAACAAAGAGTGAGCGTTCTAGGCTTAATACGGTACTTCATGATGGTCAAGCTCAAAGCGGCAGTTCAAGGTCGGTTTTGTTTATCTCTGGATACATCGAGAGTAGATGACCAGAACAAGGTTCGAACCACCAACCATTTGCGGTACGAGCAGAAGCTCTTGGCTAGTAAGTCGCTTGTTCTGTAAGTATCGTCTGCGAACAATTTATGTTTAGGACTAGATGCAAGGAGACCAAATCAGATTGGTTAAATTCACAATGAGCAATTAATCCGTTGTTCTGAGCGATACAATCTGATACTAATCAACAGTAATGGCCAGTGTGAAGAACATTGGAGCCGGTAGACGATATTGATAAGCCACACCTACTAGATAGGACGATAATCCAGGAGGTTAAATTTTCACGCCCAACAGTGTTTGCCATCAAGTAACAGATAGGATTGCATGTATGTGGGTTGGATGCAGTCAGGCTTATTACACGAAGAAATATATCAAGTTAACTAGTGGAGACACGAACCAACAGTACAGCGGATGTAAAAAAAAACATACAGATAAATGAGCAGTTAATATAAGCTCGCGGTAATGGATATATTAGCCTGTTCACTTGATTAGTTTGTCGTTATAAGCATTCGTAAAACAAACAGAGGAGCGCGTCAAGTCATCATTAAGTGGAAATAAAAAACCGAGATCATCGTAACGGATCATTTGTAACCAATCAGTGTACGATGAGAGGTAGCACCGACAAGTCCCGATCCAAATACGACCATGAAGAGCGCTAGAGATGAAACAATACAAGGCGGATTGGTAACTGTGCACCAATTAAATCAACCAATCATGCGGTAATGAGGATAACCAGGAACGCAAACATTCGGTATAACTTGCACAGAGTGGAAGAACAAAAGATTAATTGCGAACTTTATTTGAAGTAAAAAACATGCTATCCTACGGTAAAATATCACCTAAGAATGACTACTGGCGATCGGCTGAAAGCAAACGGCGGCCTGGCCCATGAGATTTCTGATTGCTCTATATTCCTCGCCTCGCACAATGAAAGCGCTGGAGTTCACAACTTGCATTAGCTTTTCTAACCGGTAGCCACGGACGGTTTAGGGAGAAGGTTTGAACGAATTTCGTCAAGAATTCGATCCGCCCCGGCTGCCAACAGATGGGTGGCTAGCACACTGCCAAGGCGTTGTGCTCGAGCCATTCGCAGACGCGCTGTGGCACACGTTGGGCGCACGTGGATTCCCATGAACACACTCGATGAATCCCTTGCCAAGCATAGTTCATCCTGGACAGAACAGCAACGAAAATACAACTGAAGAGTGAGCGACAGAAATGGCACATACACTGAATAAGTCGAAAGTGAACTTACGTTGGACTGATAAGTCGGAGACGTGACGAAGAAAAAAAAAACTAGTATATGTATAGAAAGAAATAAGGTGTGAAACAAGATTATTGAAAATGTAAAATAGGTTTACTTTTGAAAGTGCATATACCACTACTGATTTTGACTGAATCAAGTTGTCTAACTAAAAAATAAGCAACAAAAATTTATTCGCTCCTGATATTCCAGTTTTTTGATGACTGCCTTGTTGGATAAACAAAGTGGAAAAGAGTGCAGAAACAGGTCGGTTCACACAACGATACGGAACCCTTACCATTTATTCCAAGCGTTCAAAGCAAAACTCCCGAACACACTCATTCCATCTGCCCAACTAAACGAACTCACACAGTCCCAATCAGGCGTCGACAAATACAGAGTCAACAGACACATTCACTGCGTATCAACTGTCTTTGCACAGTCTAAATGAGTATGAACACTACTGTGGACCGCAACAGAAGAAACGAAACGCAGGGAATCGTTAAAAACGGTTTGATCCTTTACTCATCGATTTCAGTTAACCATTCGCAGTTTCACCAACTTGTAGCCGGTGTGAACCCGATGGGATGAGACCAGGGGACATATGGGTGTAAGTCACTGTGCCAGATCCGGTCCATGTTAGTTGTAAAAACCATTAATGAAATATTGTTCTCCGGCAATGAACCTGAATAAAGTGGGCATTTTTGGCGAAAGAATACTTGTTGCTCACGAATTCTACAGCATCGCAATCAGTTGTCACACTGTAAATACGCAGGCTAAAAACAATCTCATGAGCCCAATTATGTATATAGAACAACAAACAGGGTCAAAGCTTATGCCTACCAGAGTAAACATAAATCAGTCATAACCTTAAGCCGAACATACAAAGACAGTTTACATTTTCAGATCAGTGTGGCTTCAGCAAAGCATATGCATGAAATGGAGCACACAGTCCAGTTAAAACAATATGATGGGATCGACAGGTGGAGGTATGCAAGTTTACTGCTCTTGTAGCCACCGTATTACTACTGGCCCTGTTGAAAAGCGGATCGGTAAAAACGAAAACTTAGTCTTCGGGAAAAACAAGTGATCAGAGTCTAATTCATATATAAGATCTAAGCAAGAAAGACAGGCAACTATTGAGCACGTAAGTCAGAACAGAAGATACGGTGCCAACGGTGGGATAAGTGCAAATATAAGAATAGATCTTAGTGCAGTTTATGTGGGATGAGTGAAAAACGTAACATGAAGGTTTAAAGAAGAGACCGAAGCAAACCTTCCGGGCGAAAGTAAACCTCAGAGAAGTGAAGATTAGCGTTGAGGGGTCATTCCGCTAAAATTATTGAAATAAGAGGAGTTTGGCTTGAAGACCTTCGGCCGTCAGTTTATACAAACACAAGTCCTGCATAATATGGTCCAGTGTACATTCAGAGCGCCATTCGAATGAGACATCCACAGTTACTGACCTGCCATATGTTGGTCGAAAGTTTAAGCTACAAGGAAGCACAGCTGACCCTGTTCATTTGTGATCGAATAAGCAATCCAGGAAACCATACACATCCATCCAGGCCGGTGAATATACACCGCTGAAGGATCCGTATATGTAATATGCTAGTGCCACCAGACTATACGTTGCTTCTATTAGACATCTAGCAACCGGCCACCAACTCATCATGCTTTAGTAGTATCAGCATTAGGTATCCGCGAATTCTAGTAAGCGAGCAAAGTTCAATATTTCACAGATCTTTACATAAAAGATATTCCCAAGTGGGCCAAGTGGACAAAAGAGGAGAGCTAATCATACACGCAACCCAGGATCCAGGCACATAACCTAAGAAGTACGTGGGTAAAATAACGGAGTTGATGAAACGTGATGGCAGTCACATTTGCTGACCCCTATTATTCATAGGATCGAAAAACTTCCAGTTACCGTTAAACGGAAGTGCAAAACGCCTGTGCGCGATCCACTCTGCGTAACCACTCTGGAACATGACTTGTTGCGTTCAGCCATCGTTGTCGTTTTCACTTAGTTGACATAGGGTGGGGGTGATCACGTGAACAACGCGGTGTGTAGTCTCGAAGACTCCAGCTAGGTAATGAAACTCTGCAGCTTGCGATGGCATACGGCTGGATGTTTATTGCACCAACATTATACACTCAGGCCACCGAAGGTTGGCTGATGTTATTTAGTGCTTAGGCAACGTGCGTTTTGAATATCTTAGTTCTTCCACTGACAGCTGTCACCTGCCTGGTCCGTGATAACGTAAATAGCTGGTTTAAAACGTTTGTTCACATAGTGGCTCGTCATTACCAATAGCAAGCCTGCATTCAAAACATTGGAAGCCGTTCTAATTAACATTATGGTATACCGCAGTTTCACTCCCTTTATTCGAATTGCTCTTTTAGACTATTCCTCGTCAGTTTACAGTATCATGAAGTCAGAATCCTGATTGCTTGTGTGTATGCACTACTACACCCGATAAGCACCTCAGATAACAAAAAATTGACCGATTTCCCTTTCTTATTCTAAAGTACCGTGATGTAACTGACAAGAAAATAAAAATTTTCGTGCCGTTCAACACCCCATTAATGAAAGACTTCGTACCGTTCATCAGCTGTGTATCACATCCGTAAAAAAACGGGTTACAAAAGCGATGTAACATCCGTCTAAACTTTGTCTTTACTTGTTGCCCACTCCACTTCTGTAAGTAATATAGTTGATGACATAAGTATGTCTATGTGAAGGTCACTCTGAACACCATCACGCAATTGAACACTCGTTTAGGTTCTATCACTGACGGCCGAAAACTACCTTCGAACGTATGTGACATTTCATATTGGTTCCATATATTTACTCGTATGCATTTGCTAATATCTATGTATTTCTTATTGTAGAAATATTACCGGGCTGTCTCGCGGTCGTTATCAGTTTGACTTGACAACGGGGTGTTAAATCCTAGTGATACTCAAGTAACCTCAGAAGTAAAATGCAGTGCATATTCTACAGGCAACCGCATGGTTGGGTCGACAATCATGAATAGTAGTAAGAGCAGTCCTAAAGCTAAATTGTCATGCAATTTCGCGCGCCCAAGAATACGAGCAGCCATAGAAGAAAAACTGGAAACAAGGATGAAAAGACAGGCGATGTTTGCAGAAACAATCGAAAGCCTCAGATACATAATGTACGATAGTCAGAAAGCTGATGATAAAGGATCACATGTTTGGTAAACACTAGATCTCAGTCCCGTTTAGGTCCACGTTACTCAGAAGCACTTGGCTCACACGCGACAATAGTCTAGCGGATGATAGTCGGCATCGATCTGGGGGTACCGGGTTGAAAAACCAACTGGATGGTTCATGTAATCTGAGTTAGCAGAGGGACGGTTCAACTGGATAAAAAACGACTGATCGGCAAGTATCACGGAAGCCGATAAGCAAAAATTAATTCTTCGGTTCTGGCAGAGCCAACATGGAATTAAACTTTATATAAACGTGCTTCGCAAAAGTCCTCACCTCAGTGGGATCTTGAATAACGTTCAATTGTTTTTCCATGGAGGATTCCAATTTCTCCAAAGGGTTAGAAGTAGTTGACAATGAAACAATTTCAGTGGAACGGAAAGCCAGACGCGGAATCTTGTTTCTTCTAGTCGGAGACGCGCTTTCTTCATGGACATCTGATGAATTGCAACGTTTCCCGGTTTGTGTTAAGCGACACGGCAGTTCGGTTACTATAGATCCCTTAACACATTGGGCGCCATTTATGCTTAGAACGTTAGCATGCAACTGGAGGAACCATGGATGGCCACCTGTGTTTGGACTGAACTGAGTACGAACACTAATTGGAGTGGAGCATCCACCGTCCAAATGCCGCATCAAACTGCGCTCAGCAATACAGCTCAAAGCAACCGATTCGTTGTGAAGATCAGCAAGCACTGACAGAATGAAATCGTCGTTCCGACGACATTCACATGCCAATGCTCCCTGACTGACAGCATGATAACAGTCGTCTAGGACCTGTAAAGCAATGCAAAACTAATAGAAATTGAGGGAAGCGCACACACAAAAAGGAAGATTTTATTGCCGTTACCAATCAGGTTGAGCTCGAAAATCCAATAAAGCACGCGTCATATAAATATTTTTGATCAACTGGCGTGATACGCAGTATATGATAGAAGGCTACCAAAAAGACGATAATTTTGCACTACGGGCAGTACTGTGTTGAAACACGACCCCATTCAGCTTGTATGCAGGAGGTGAAACGACATCGGACACCAAAAGGCAAAGCGTATCGTCGCGTTAACCTGAGTAGTCAGCTTATACACAGTACGGAATTTTCTGCCATATGCAACAATAATAATGTATCGGACTAACTTCGACGGATAAATTATAAAAATGATGCCAAAACTGATTGGTAGAAATGTATTTCATCACAGCGGTCAATGAGACGGACCTGATCGATGCGGTCTGACCATCCAAGTCGTTGAATCCCGGCTTTCGCTAGTACAATAGCATCGTATTTGATTAGTGGAACAGGAGATTCGGTGTCACCTACTGAGAGGTTCGTGACGGCAGATCCTTCATCCAATTTCTTCAATCGCGTATTAAGGTTACCACGGATAGAAACAAAGTTCAAATGCGGGTATAAGCGAGTGAGTGTAGCAACACGTCGCAAAGCACTTGTACCAACCAAAGAGCCTTCAGGTAGATCGGACAACTTGCGACCACGATTAGACGGAGACATCAGAACAACGTCATCCGGACTAGTTCGGTCAAACACACATCCGAGAACCAGTCCGGGAGGCATATCGGTTGGTACATCTTTGAGTGAATGGACGACAAAATCAACAATTCCATCCGTAAGGGCGTTTTCCAATTCTTTGGTGAATAGACTCTTATCACCAATTTTTGACAACGCCACGTCCAAAATCTTGTCACCTATTGTAGAAATCTTTACAACTTCAAATCGCAGATTGGGATGTTTCTCTTTCAACAAATTGATGGCGATGTTAGTCTGTATGAGAGCTAACTGACTGCGTCGTGAACCAACCCGAATGATCCGCTCATCATTCTTCGGCATAATTAGTTCATTCGTAAAGAAGTAACGAACTTCAAGGAGCTCCAAACTAGTTACTTCTAACAAACTGACTGCAACGTAGAAAACAGGAGGCCAATTATTAATGCTATTTATGAATTAACAAGGTTATCGGAAGAACTGCTAAAACTTACAAAAAACGTCTGCAGATGGTTAGCTTACCTGAAGCGATAACAAGTCAAAGCATAAGGAAAGGTGTAGATAGAAAGAACTTTGTTGCTAGTAGCTGGGGCAGCTAACTATTAGGAGGCGCATCTCCTAACGAGACAGCCAGGACGCATCTAGTCACATCGATCGGCCGGCCCAGCTAGGATGGTATGATCATGGGTGGTGGTATGGTTCCACTCAGCCAATTAGATTACAGATGTGCAGTCGAACGCCTGTGCGCTATCTGGACAATGTTTTTCCTCGCGTTGCCTTCTGATGCCCCTTGCAACGTGATGTGCGCTGACACTCTGACTACCATATATGACTGTTTAGTTTGATTCGTCCTGTCTGTCGGCCATCTATAGTAATCGTTTTGTCCTATAAATCTAGGGTTTGTGTGGTCTTAGTTTGTCTCGTCTCGTCTCGCTCGTCCAATAAACAGTGCAGCCGCGTCTCTTTAGATTTCTCGGTTTTGAGTCAAGCGACTGAGCGCATAACCAAGGTGACGATCCAATACTAACCAAGTGTCGGAACAGAGGCTAAAGCCTACAATGAGTACAGTCTGGACGTTTAGTTCACATTCCAACTTTTGCACCAGTGTGATTAGGAGTAAAGGAAGAAATGAAACAAACGTCGACCGACAAACTGTCAACCCGACCAAATCGAGACAGAAGTGATCGACACCGATGGGACTCGAACATGCAACCGAATGACTGAGATGTGAATACACAAGAAATCCTGTCTACTGATGAGCCCCCGTAAATCGTTTAGACAACCGTCACTGATAAGCAAATGATTGACAATGATAATTCACGTCATTGATAAATGGCTCAGCTCTCTAACAAAACCACATTCTATGTTTACT
>LUCH01007116.1:10394-28433 GCA_013368495.1 Paragonimus heterotremus
TTTAGATTTTTCGCACTCGCTTCTGTATCGTGTCACACCGTGGTGTGCTTCGTTAATAAGTTCACGATGCATTTGTTTCTGGTAACTCCTGGTGATAATCCTAGCACGTTCTAATTGAATCGGCGGCTTGCATGTAACGCTCTTAGGGAACACATTGTGACGAATGCAGTTATGTAAGAAGAATAGTTGCTCACAGACAGAGCCTTCACGGTTGGCATATATATATATATATATATATATATATATCCAAACAGGTATGCAGAAGAGATATGCTTCGAAGCAGCATTACAGAAATAAACGGATTACGGTTGATTCAACTTTATGAAAAAACCCTATCCAATATCCGTCTCCGAAAAAGAAGAAAATCGGTTATAACGAAGACTGCGTGAAAACTATGGAAATTAGGAAGGAAGAACATTTTTGTCAAGGAGTGTTGGAATGTTACTTTTCCATATTCCCGATTATACCAGTTTCAGCTTTTACACCACAAGATGTTTGCTGCTATATCCACACAAGAAATCGCATGTGAGCTGCACAGATATTGTCAGATATACAAATGTCAGTGCACTTTAAGAAGTAGTTTTCTGGGATGTGCGACAGAAACAGAACGGAAATTAAATTAAAGTCCATCGCCTTAAAATGAGCTTTCATTGGTTAGGTGACAAAAAGTTGCTAGTACATAACGCACGACACGACAACAAACAGTTTCAAAACTAGGTAGTTTAGAACCGAACCATGTCCAATCTCGCGAATTATGGATTAAGTCGAAATCAAACATTGTAATTTTGGCCAAAAAACAAAGTATTCCATGAAGTTTCGTCATACAGGCAAAAAATCCGTGTCCCGATAACCTAGCTCAAAGTAAAAATGTGGTGCGCGAGAACTCATGTCAAAGGGAGTAGCACACGCAGCATCAGTAACTATGTCATCATACGATTCTTTTCAAATAGCGCGGGGAACACATGTCTGATCTGCTCAAAGCAATCAGCCTGTAAAGTTTAGGACATGCATAGAAGTAAAACAGGTATCTGTGAGTGCGGTCTGAAAGGTCGGCAAACGCTTCGGAAGTCATCGTCAAGAGAACTGTTGAGTCACTTACTTTACAATGACTCCCGGTCGAAGATCGAAGTTCTTTTTCACGATTCGCAGTAACTCCTTGTCACCGACTTTCGATGTCCCGTAACTATCCAAATAGATGGATAACGGCTCAGAAATGCCGATTGCATAGGAAAGCTATCGGATGGGAACAAGGAGAGAGAGGGAGTAGGCGAGAAAATAGCGACGATGGTTGACATGAGAATTTCGATTACACGCGACTAGTGCAACAGAAACGAGGACATTAATTTAAATATTGTTGATTTGAACTGTTCGCTAAAAAAATGGGCGACGGAGAAAACAAATGAGAGGACGACGACAGAAAAGCGTTTTAAACGTCTGGGTACAAGGAACTAAAATTGTTTCTGATTTGCAGCCTGATAACATCATTAGTACAACAAGCATTGAATCTGCGTAGGTATACAGTGGGTCACGTTAAATAATGTCACAGTTTTGATCTCAACAGATTGGGTGATGGGACGATGACGCTGTATTCGGGGAGTGGGGAAAGGTTTATATCAGAATTGACAAAACTCCTCCAGACGGTCCGATAAACTGAAGAGGTACCTCGGGATTGATGCTTATCAACGGTAATTCCCGTTTTCAAAAGGGGAGCCCGAATTCTGTAACAACCACAGAAGTATCAGTCTATTGTCTGTTGCATATAAGTACGGTCAAATAACGCGCTAGATCTGATAGGACACGTCACAGAATACTGACAATCACTAAGCAACCTATCGGCAACCGGACTGGCCCCACAACAGGTGCGACAGCCAATCATGCCCAGGTTTTACTCCTTGCACAGCTCAATAACTCAAAATCCGTCACGGATCCAAGGTCTTGCCAACTTGCTTAGCTGGTCGTGTTTTATTTTGTTTTATTGTTCCCCATCTTCAGAGCACGAGAACCAATGTGTCAAATTCACAGTTTAACTACAACACAGTGACATGTCAAGCGACAACGTGATCCCAACCTACTGTCATGTTAGGTCCAAAGAATAGGGAGACTGGTTAGCAAACCTCTGATCAGGATGTGTAGTATTCGTAAGTTAAACATTTTAAGCAGGCCATATATTACGTTATTATTGACTGCGGACATTACACTTGTTGATATCCACGTAGAGTGGCAGTGGCGCTTGAAATGTCTTGAAAGCTGAATGACGTGAAATAAGACAGACGCACGATCAACAGTGACGATTTCATCAGTTTATACGTCATCTACGAGCCCACGAACCCAGATTAACGGATGAAACCCTCTGAGATGACACGCGACGAGAAAAGTGAAAACTATATTTTGTAGAAAACTGGATGAATGACCATTAGTTCACCACGCTATGTCAGCATTGATTCAACTTGCCCTAAAACGTTCGTTACCAGTGCACGTTCAGGCAGTTCGCCGTTGGCCTACGTAGATGGTCGTGTCTGCAACCTGAAAACGCAAACATGAGACTAAGTTGGTGGAGGTTTTCGTCAAAATAGGGGGGGCTCGCTCGACAGATAAAAAGTTGGGGACAATAAACAGTAGCACTATCGCAGCATAGTGGAAGAGCGGCTGCCAATCGGATTTTCTTACAAGAGGCGTCCGAAGATGCAGCCGTCTGCACGGTGTGAATAAACTTAGTCAACCTTAATGGACGTCCATAAGCTCCCGAGTAGAATGCCGTCTGAGTAACGTGTTATCCTGCTTCAGCCTCCAGTAACCATGGGTAATGGTGTACCCTATTTGTCACATTCCTTAAATCAAGAACAGATAAGACCACAAGGATCAATCGTGGAAATGCTTGCAAACAGAATGTATCATATATTCCGTATTGCTTCTACGCACACAAATATAAGAAAACAAAAGCTAGGACCAGAGTGGCAAGCAATCGGTCGTTTTCCCAGATAGGTTTGAAGATGTGTTGAATGTCACGGATTAAATAGTACTCAGGAGATAAAAAGGTGATTCACTGTTCATTGCAATCCAACAGACAGGGGATGGCGTAGGGATAGCTTTGCGAATCGGAGATCTTTGTCGATGTAAATTGGATAATCACATCCATCCTCAACCCGAAGACTTTTCATTATATTTAGCTGCAACTGTCCCTATCTCAAACGAGAATGTAATGGACACTGAATAGTTGCACCTGATCCCACAGACTTACAAATGAAGATGCCGGTAGTCGTCCCTCAATAGAGTTGTGGATCACATTTCTGAATCTAACACTACCAGTGGAGCTCTTCAAGCTGAACCAGTGCAGCAGTCTTGCAAACTAGTAAGTGTCCACAGGATCAATGGCATACATATGTGTACAATAGTTTTGTGCATTCTGACGCCTCACCTGTACAAGCACCCGACGGCAAAGACCATTCTTGACTAGTGATTTGGCCACCCAACGAGCAGCGTAGGCGGCCGATCGATCCACCTTTGAGTAGTCCTTTCCAGAAAATGCTCCCCCACCATGAGCACCCCAACCACCGTATGTATCAACAATTATTTTGCGACCTGCGATCAGAAACGAAAAGAACACAAACAAAAAAACCGTCAAAATGGAATTACTTCCAGGAATACATTGTCTCAATAGGCATGTAAATGTACCTTGAGACTACTCAAAATTGGAAAACGCAATCAGAACTTTGTGCACCTTTCAATTCTTTCGTTTGTGGCTTAATAAGTCTCGTTTCTGACTGCAACTACAGAGAGGAGCTATTCAGCATGTGTATATAAGTGTGAGAATGTAATGAAGGGATTAAAGATGCCCAAGGTTTTGATGTTCATCCACTAAGATTAGGCCAAAAGACGTTTTTATCACTAGATGTTCAAACCGAGTTTTTCGCTTTTGCACTAGTAGACATTGGATATCACATGACGTTATATCATACCTTGGCATTCAACGTAACTGGGATTCGATTATAGGGATATATGCTTCGTGAATTGTCAATATCAGATTACAAGGGTTGATGAAAACCCAGAACTCTACCCCTTAAGTTGAGAAAGGCCACAACAATTAAGAAAAGATGATTGTTGTCGGGGAACTTCCAGTCGGAACACGTTAATCCACAACTCTGTGTGGATTGGACACCAGTGGCTAATTCTCACTCAAACACAAAAACGCCCGACTATTCAACTGAAAACAAACACCGAAAATACTATGGACTTATAGAACAAAAAACACGCGCAGGAAATCACCTGTTAATCCAGCATCGCTCTGAGGGCCACCAACCACGAATCTTCCAGCGGGATTCAAGTGGTATATAGTCTGTTCGTCCAGCAAGTGTGAAGGAATGACCACCTTGATGACGTGTTCCATCAAGTCAGATCTCACCTGTTCCAACGTGGCATGCTCCTCGTGCTGTGTGGAAATTACAATTGTGTGCACACGTAGTGGCCGACAAGCGCCATCCTCGTTTCGATACTCCACAGTCACCTGGAAACGAGAGGATAAGTGAATCGATAACCCGGAGGACCAAACCATACACTCAAGAAGAACCTATCTCAATTGTACGGCAATGACCACTGCGACCGGACAAAGTGTGCATAATTTACGGAAAAGGTTCATTTTCCACCAGAATTATTTGCACTGATTCCCGAGAAATGCCTTCAGGTGAAACTCAACCGTGAAACAAACGGGAGCAGGCAACAAACGATAGCACTATAAGTACACGGCAGATTTATAGCTAACATCCAAATTTCCTACAGAAGATCATGTGCTATGTGGTTGTGCGATATCTAGCCTCAAATAGCTTCTAGGCGTAAGAACCGGCGATAGTCACTCGTAACCAACCACCTTGTGAACTGGATCCATAAGCCAAAGAAAGGTTTACACAAACCCCCGAAGTTAGTTCTACAAAGTGGCTCCCGAAACGTGCATGCAGTAACGGAACAAATGACAAGCTCAATCACATCGAAAGTGTGATGGAGTGACGTTCGTTCAGTTACCGACTGAAGTACCAACAGATACAAATAGTCTCTACCCTAAGTCTTGGTTCATTAAACACGCCACCATTCGGTAAACAACCGGCAAGAAGTTCGTAAAACTTTGTCTTCTTTCTGATGACCCAATAGGAAGCTCAAAAACCGAGAAGAGAACCATCGGAGAAGACTGAAAGTAAACTTTCATCAACGTTTAATTCGAGATCTCTGTTAAACAAAGGTGACCTGCTGTTAAATTCCAATTCATTAGTTGAGTATATAAAATAGTTCTTGTGAGTGCGATACACAATAATCATCAAGATAACTAACAGCATTCGTGTCCGAATCACCTGATAACAGCGACCGAAAGCTAAGGACGTCCATATTTGTCAGTGTGCGGCTTGACCTATTACTACGTGCAGTTTATAGGAAAGTGGGACAATGAGAAAACTGACAAATAAACTACGGTATAAACGAGGAATAAAAAGCAACTAAGATGAAGAGACGGGAATTTATTTTGCAAAAATGAACCGATGTTTGTATGGTACCTCATTGAATTATTGACGAGGGATTAAGACTAACAAAATACTGTCTATAATCGATCGCAGAATACCCGTCCGAACATACGGTTCGACTAGTTTACTTCAAAAGAAGCACAATTACAGTTCAAGGTCTCTTGTTGGAACTAATCATGCTTGTCTTAAATCAAGATTTGAACCCCATGCGAATGCGGGCGAATTCGGCTGGACATTGATATGTAATAATTCGATCGTACCTAATGCGAGGCGAAAGTTCAAGTGGTCAACACGCTCGCTTTACAAGCAAGTGAGTGGAAGTTGGGTTCTCCACTAGAGATAGAAATAAGCACTACAGATTTGTTCTAACAAAAAAAGACTTTTTTTACGAAAAGTGTCGGGTGAAAAACTTATCTGAATTGGAAAGGCGAGATCAAATTTTTCGGACGATAGTCAGCATAGTTGATTTTGTGTGTTCCGAAAAATCAGCAGCATATAATCAGTGTGACTAAAAACATTAACATGTTCACAAACACTGAACTGGAGTAAATGCCGAAACGATGGCGCAGCAGTAGCACGGTAATGACAGATTACTGAACTCATCGTGTAAAAAAAAGTTCGTTGTGTCATACCTCGAGTACTTATGAAAAGCCAGGGTTGCAAACAGCTGTCTTCGGTAATCCGTATTATATATATATATATATATATATATATATATATATATATTCCAGTCTTATAGACAAGTCCAATGAGACCCATGTAATTATTAAAAAAATAGTAAGAATGACTGAAAACAACTGTTTGCAATCATGACTTTTCGTCAATATGTCCGTTGCAAAAAAAAGTTAGCTAGTGAAAGAGCAGAAAAAGTGTCGAATACGAAGCACCGACGTGAATCACCGTTTGCCGACCTGTTTTACCACTTGAAATGTGTGTGGGTTAGTCAAGCGGAGCAACAACTGTTCATCACATCGGACACGTGAACGACACATGATTCCAAAGACTTGTATACAGACAGTGATCTAGAAACATAAAAGACGAACGAAGCCTATCAAAAAGCACTGCTCGAGTTTTCTCGTCAGGATTAACTACAGATGAGTGTTATGGACTGGCCGTAAGGTGTTGCATATGTGAATACAAATTGCTTCAAAATGTGTGAGAGTGCATGCTAGACCGACTCGAGCAGGCCAAAAACGAGTGGGAACATTGTTCTTTGTCTACCCTGTTGACATGGACTTGACACCTACAGGTGGTGAATTGTTTCCTTTTCTGACGTGGTATCCGATGAAGTAAGCAGTGTAAAACCAGATATGACAGAAATTACTGTAATTAACTCGGACTCATAGAGAATACGACTATGACAAATTCAAATGAAGCAATTACGCTACTGATTGTGGCTTTGTGTCGCTACCATCAAACAGGGATAATGTTATCGGTAAGACGTGCAGCGAAACCTGGTTTACCTGTGCTTTATTGTCAGGACCTGACCAAGGAAGGATTCCACCACGTCGACAATCGGCCAAACGTTTAGTAAGTGCATGTGCAAGGACCACCGTCAGTGGCATGCATTCTTCTGTCTCGTCGGTCGCGTACCCGAACATAATACCCTGGTTTAAAAGTTGTTAAAAGTTGGACATTTGAGATTAAAAAATTTATTAAAAAAGGAAACCAACGTAGTACAACAGTGGTCCACAAATAAGCCTAACTACCCAGTCGCGAGAGGAAGGACAGGCCACAGTAAAAAAAAAGAAGACTGAGGTCTCGAAACCCTCGTCCGAATTCATATATTTAACGCCTGCACATTAAAAACAATAAGTGAGAGATGGTACTCACAAGATAGCCTCGTTTCAGATTTCAATAACACGCTTTATTAATTATCACTAGTACAGAAAACTCAGTCAAGTGACATTTATTTCGCCGAACGCAAATAACGGTCATATGCTCCAGCATACCCCGTCGGAGATCGAATTGGTTGCAAACACGACCCACAATTCCAAACGTATCAGTGCGTGCGCTTCCACTTATTTGTACCAGGCCATCGGTTGACCACATCATGTCTTACGCCAGTAAGATCGTGCTAGAGTGCATGGGGTGAAAAACGATTAGTTCGAAATTCTTAATATAGAGAGCAAATCCACACAACTTTAGATTCTGAGTGAGTAAGCTGGATCCAGCCTCAAGTCCGAAAGCCTGTTTCTAACCTCCTGGTTGATTACTCGTTACTACCGTCAAATTGGACGTAAACAGTGACCGTCAAGGATCTTAACACGCTTGACAGTCTCGACCTCTATTGACTAAGTTTCGCGATCGTGACGCATAACCACATTAACTGTAGTCTCATGAATGCAATCGTTCAGCTCAGGCGAGATGCCATTTCGATGAAAAAAATACTTTAGATTGAAGAAAACTGTCTAGCAGTAAATTGTCAAAGAGAACAAAACCAGACAGAACAATATTCTAAGTGTATCCGAATTTAGAGTCCTCCTAGATACAGAAATGAAGTCATTTGGTTTACGCATAAAAACCACACGGTTAGAAGTACTGAATGCTTTCTATTCGGCTACCCAATAAAATAAGAAGACAGATATTGCAGGATATTAACAGTAGGGTTATTTTCACTAGAAATACACGATATTGAATCAATTATATATGATTAAGGATTGTCCCTCACGATTTTGATCATAATCTTCCAAACTCTTCTGCTCTTCACTTAATCTACCAGTTCATTTGCAAGTGAAGAGACGTAAATACTGACGGAGCAAAACTAAACCTAGGGCAGGAGATCAATGAACTCCTTCTCAAAGGGCTGCTGAAAGTGTTGACACAACGAACGTTACTAACACGACTTCCTACTGGGAACTCGGCAATATCGATCACGAAACACGTACTGGAGACTGATCACCGGGCTAACTTGGTGTTGTTACGTAATCAGAACCCAAGACCACTGGTAGTGGCAATGTTGGTGAAAAAGCATAGGGACACAATCTGTATGAAAATGAGAAGAAACCTTGACCAAACTCCGGTGTACTGTCGATCCGGAGGGATGTGTTGGCCAGTACTACCACCGTTCCAAGTGCAACTAGTTCAGATAAGCCAAAGCGAAACAGATAAACGAAATGACCACAGCCATGTCGCACTACAGACTGCATGAATGTGTTCATAATTATGCGGTAGAAAAAGTTTAACGGTTCCAGCACTGCGGTCTTCCAATAAAGAAAGAGCGGGGTCGGAAAAATGTCCCCGAACAAAAAGTGCTCCGACCACCAGACTTAGTCTACCATCACCACTGGTGTTGTACTAAACCATGGAGAAACTGTTCGTGTTAACCGTAAGCCTCATATGGTTTTGAATATAACTAGTGAACATACCAATAATTCGAATCAGGCACAAATGTCACACTCACTACCCTCACTTCCATTAATTAGGCTGCTTACTCACAAAAGAGTTAGGCCAAAATCACCTACTCCGAGTGGGATTTTTCAACGAAATCTTATCACCCTCTGGCTTGCTGGTCAGACTCTTTAATATAGGACTATTCAAGTCAACTCTTTCGTTGCCATAGACGTATGGAGAAATGCCGGAAGTTACCATTCATCCAATATACATCATAAATTCTTCGGTGTTGTATTTTTTGGTGATTCCCCATCGAATGATGATCTATTAAGGCCAATAACAAATGGTAACTGTTTACCCTTCAATACCTGCACTTCTCAGAAAGTCGGTCAATCGTCCTGCCAATGGTTAGTAAGTTTGGAGCCTGATGTGGATATCGTCTACAACGCCCTAATATGCGATTTTGGTACCTTCACTTACTGAAGCTCACCAATGGGTTAGGTTCATAAAATCGCCCTCCATACAGAGTTAGTGGCTATACGAAAATCGCAGTGAAGATGATACTTAGTTCCGGGGCAAAAAAACGTCCTTACAACTGGAACCCAGTGAACAGTCGCCTATGTGCCTCCGTGTACTAAACGCGCAACAGTTCAGATGTTACGAAAAATACATGCTATGAAGCTTAGATCGACCCTCTGATGTACAGGAAATACTAAGACATCGTTGTCATCTGAAAGCTCAACTCGACTGCCTTTCACCAGGATGGAGGATGCAAAAGTAAATGGGTGACATCTGGGCGCAACACACTGAGAATGACAGTAGACGGTCACAAAAATTCCATACTTCACTGTTTCTATCTTTCGAGCATTAAATTTTAAAACAAGATGTGCAAAATGAAGATCAACCTGTGTGGTTCGGGCATGGGTGCAAATCATTTACTGCAGTCAGCAACAGATGGCGTCAAACGTAAAAACTGTTGTGTATCATGGAGTAACCACAAGGACTCACACCATACAGGCGCTTTTGTACGGTTCTTTTAGTCACTTGCTCAGTGGTCAGGCGATCGTAACCGTACGATGGCTAACACGCATTTCAGTGAAGAAGCTGCGAGAGACAATTATCGAGCAGTACTAACGAGCAAATTGCCCAGAAAAAAGCAGGCGAGAGAAACGAAGGAACACAAACACAACTGCAGCCGTGGACAGACTTTTATTGAGGTCGATTCCGAAGATGATACGCGACCGCAACAGAAATATATTTCAGATAGTCAAAAACAGCATTCGAATAGTCATTAGTTCACAAGAGCCATGAGTCCGACCAGAAAGTACTGTGGTCCGGAATGTCATTAACCCGAATAGCGACGCATAATAACCTAGAAGAGAACTAGTGGATAAGAGCAAGGCCGTGCGCAAGATCAATAATTGGGGTGGGTACACGTGCACCATTGACTGTGACACATTGTCAACTCGGATAACGTTTCAAGTTGGCGAGTCAAGTGTTCCTGAGGATGTCGACCGAGTAGGCAATATCTACCCAATTTGCCTAAGGGATATCAGGATTTTCGTGAACACATCGTTGCCTGACTACCCCGCGGTCATACAAAACCGCAGTTGGTTTCCGTATATGACTTTCGGTATGGTAAACGGACAGCTGACATGTGGAGTAAGTAACCCAACCATCGTTGATTGTGCAACCTAATTAGTCGAGCAACAGATCGAATATCTTCAGCGCCCGCGAACGGTCACGTTCCTACTGTAATCAGGCCACCTGATGCAGGGTAATCACCGGAAGCAATTACGGTCAAACACAACTTTATTGACATTTTTGTCGCAAACAGGCCACGTTTCCGAACCACAGAGCAAAACGAAATATACACAAGCATTACGTGCACTTTTTCTGATAACCGGGTGTATTTTCGGCGCCACCGATGACGCACGTTGACAAAGACAGCGCCTGTTCTTGCTATCCCCGTTTGTTTATCTCTTGATTACGCTATCACAAGCCGACGAGGTAGTGAAACTATCAAATCTCAGGTAGATCGTCTGCAATGAAGGAGTGAGAAGGCTTCAGTCTGAAAACAGCATTTTACACTTTGAAGATGCGAAGTGGATTCCATGCAAACCAGCCCGGTCATTCAACTTGTTCACTATGGTCTGCGTATCTTCGGCAAGGGGAGGCTAAGCAAGAAAATGTCATCGACATACTCCATGTCGGTCAATCACGCCCAGTGCAGTCATCTAAACATGACAACCAATAACAACTAAAGCGTAAAGTGGTCAAAGGTCTGTGGGAAACATTTGGCCGACCGATCGAAAGAGACAACAACCCTTTTGTCAAGGGATGGCAACAAGTAACTTTTTTTCACTTGCAGGGATAGTTGTTATCGAACTGGTATCAGACGAAAAAGGAAGCTCATTTAAGACCGGGAAACCAGGCCGACTTTATAAGTAAGCTGAACCTCAGGGATAAGGTCAGACGACCCAAACGGAATCAGATAGACTATGGAACCTGCATAGCTAGGCATGAGGCCACGCATTCTGTATGACAGCCGAGCGCCTATTGCACTGACCGCTAGTCACCGAGATCATGAAGGATTGCAGAAAACCACGATGTTCGGACAATCGTAGTAACGAGCTGAAGAGACATACACATCAATAGAAGTGTTAGCTGACCCGATTAACCTGTGTTACTGATGACGAGTATGGCAAATTTGTCAATTATGAAGCAACTCGACTGCGAAAAATGCAAGCGCCGAGTGGATTCGAACCAGTAACAGGAACCGTATGCACCTATGGTGCACGTGTCGAGTTACGAAGTCACGCCAGGACCTAGAAAGGTCACATTAAGACTCCACCACCAGATCACTCCAGTGTATTTGGCATCCACCGAGTCATCCAAGAGAGGGTCTGTCATAACAGGGTTATGTCGAACAGCAAGCGTTGACACTCGCTAAAACACCTTAATTTACGGGGTTTTATTTCCTAATCCCTTGAGATTGGTTCTGCAAGCATACTCACCCTAACCGTTGTGGTGAGTAGGTCGATCTACAATACAATTTGGTAGAGTTCATGGCCCCCTTTGTATGTACACACGTGGTCCGCAATTGCATTCCAGATCAATTCGTGGGCGGTTGACATAACTAAAAATATTCACGCCTAACGAAGCCATAGATGCAATTCTGCTCCCATTTCTGCGCCGTAATGAAGAGAAATTGTCTCTCCTTCAGTAGCAGTAGTAGGACAGTTGAATTCTTAATGCTCATAAGTGCACGGAACAGGACGTCGTTTGACAATCATCCACATGTCCCACGAACCGGAATGAACCTGATCAAACGTACGCTCACTATCGCCTATCAAAATGACTGGCAACAGGAGGGACAGTGCGTCGGATGACCCGACCAACAGGTATTCAAATGAGAATATTTACTAAGAAGCTTAAATTAAGCCTGGACTGATGATAGGATCATTTCAATAAGTCAAATTCACTCCAGAAACCGCAAACGAAAAACTTACCTGATCACCGGCGCCTATTTCTTCCGTCGTACGTCCTTCATGAACACCTTTTGCAATATCGGAACTCTGTTGCTCAATAGCTGTCAGTATATTGCAAGTCTTGTAGTCAAGTCCTTTCCGACCATCATCGTACCCTATACTCCTGACGACCCTGCGAACGGTAGTCTGGAGATCGACAGCAGCAGTTGAAGAAATTTCCCCGCCAATCAAGATCATGCCAGTTTTCGTAAAGGCCTCTAGAGATGGAATAAACCATAATTTCGGAACACCATACCGCACGCAACCTTAGCCTCCGGATCGAGACGCAAGAATTCATCCAGAATAGCATCACTTATTTGATCACAAAGCTTATCTGACTCGAAATAACAGTGAAACCAATTAATCAATCGCACCTGGATGTCCTTCTCCTACAGATTCGGATGTAAAGAGATAGGTATCTGAACAAGCGGAATCGCCATTCACTAAGACAGGCATGGTCAAAACGGCGCTCACTGTCAAGTGTGGCGCCAGTAGCGAAGGTGAAAGGTGTAACGCAGATGGCAGTTCCAAATGTTCCACCGGTTTCTTAAAGAGCGGGAAGTATAACTGCAGCGTCCCAATGAATCAGTCACAGGTGACAGCATGCACAATGTTCAATGTTTGCAACTGTAATTTTGTGCGGCATGTAGAGGGCTGGAACGTTTCTGTTCAAAACCGTACCTATTCTCCACAATAATTAAACCAGAAAACCTGTTAATGGAGAACGATGTTTACTGCAAGTAGACTGGGAAAGCGAACTGTAAACCATGTACGACAGAAGCAAACCATGACCGACCAGTAGCAAGCGATCGGAAATTGTTGTTATTAATGTGACCTTGGACGGTCGAACAACCGAGAAAATACAGACATGTAATCAAACGATGTCAATAGTGTCAGCAGTCAAAACAAACGGCAAGATAGTTGAAATACGTGGCAGATTAAGAGTGTTTATACAGGTTCCCCCTGAGAAGGCTTCAAGCTTGAAAACCCTTGACAAAAAGGGAAATAGAGCTAGATACTGAAGTTACCGTGGGTTGAGTGAGGGGCAGGCTTATTCAAGAACAGCCACGCACGCCACGTTGCAGAAGGTTAGTAATGGTGAAGGGGGATCAGTCTGCTTGCGATATCCGGAATCGTCCATGCGCCCCTAAGGTGGTTCTGTCGGAGCGGACTACCCAACTAACCAAAACTCAAGGAGAAAAAGACGGGAGTTAGGCTTTCCCTACTCCTTCAACAAGAGACGGGAGTGTACTTTCGCCCTACCGCGACCTGCAAGCGACCTATGGTGTAGAAAGAAAATAAGCATCCGGTGAACAAAAATTAGATACAGGCTCACCATGCGACTTTCCAGTGTTTGTTGAGCTGCATGTACTGCTGTGAAAAAAATGTTTTTTTTGTCGTTTTTTTGTGTTCGCGTTTTCCCGTTTCTGAAATGAAATGACTAGTGGGAAAAAGTTACGTGCAGTGGACAAATCTATTTGGCTTGCTGGAAAATGAACGCGACGTCCTCATTGCGCGTGGTGCGGGGCAAGTGGTGTGGTGGTGTCCGGCGGAAGAGATGATGTAGGAAAAGGGGGCTCCATGGATGGTTGCGGGGGAGCTCGGGCGACGTCGTCGTCCACATAAGTGACTTTCAGACGGTCGACGGAAACGATGTCATGGCGACTACGACAACCGATCGTAAAATGCTCTGGCGTTCATCGGAGTAAGGAGGTTGAAGCGGCTTGCGCACATCTTCACTGCGGACGAACATGTGTGAACAGGTGGTCATATACTTGTGCATTTGCACCGGTAAATTTTGCTCACGGGAGGGTGTTAGTTGGATCAGTTGCGTACGTCGAGATAGTGTAGAGGCGAACGTTGAAGCGAGAGATGTTAACTGAGGGGGTGAAACAAATTTACAAAACAGACGCAGTGTGCAACCATAGACCAATTCTGCCAAGGGGCACAGGAGATCTGCCAACAACGTGCTTCGCATTCCTAAAAGTACAAAGGGAGAGACTTCGCTTCAGGCCGGATCAGTGGCGGCGCAAATTGAAGCTTAAAGTTACCTATGAATGCTTTCCACCAAACCATTCGAAGACGGATGGTAAGCTGCGGTACCAATGCGCGGGCATCTAAGAAATTTCGTCATATCTTCGTCTGTTTGGCATTCAGAATGCGAACCACGGCCCGGCGTAATCGCTGTGGAGCATCCGCAGTTGGCAGCCGAACGTTCCAAGAAGGCGTTCACGACAGCTTCCGAGGAGCAACTCTTCAGCAAGGTGGCATCCGGCTATCTTGAGAATCGGTCAACACATGTTAGGATGTAAACGTGTCCGCGTGAAAGCGGCAAGGTTCTAACTAAATCTGAGTGAACGTGTTTAAACCTGGCATCTGGTAGACCGAATGGAAAAATCAGGCTTCCTGTATACTTACGCACCTTGGAACGTTGGCAGTGTAGGCAAGCACGTGCCCAACCACGAACGTCTGAGTTAACCTTAGGCCAGACAACTTGGTCTGTCGCTAACTTAACGGTGGCGAGAATACCGGGATGCGAGAGATTGTGAAGCCGGTTGAACATAACACGCCGGCACGCTAGTGGTACTACGGATCTCGGAATACTTGTGGTTATATCGCAAAGGATGGTTCCGTCTGCATCAGTCAGAGGAATGGCGCGCAGCTTCATGGAGTAAAGTTGTTGGAAAGTTTGAAAATCAGTCCCTCGCGTCCGGGCCGCAGCTAGATCACTGAGGTCAATGGAAGTAGGCGTGACTCGGGTTGCTTGTACGCGTGGAAGGGCGTCAGCGTTTGGGTTGGGAGCACCTGAAACATGCCGTGTGTCGCAGATAAACCGCGAACCACAGCCCAGATGCCTGGCCCCCCTGGGACAGCACCTGTCTGACGAGGAAGCAAGTGCGTTTTTCAAAGTTTTATAGCCCGTAAACACAATGTCGCTTGTGCACGAATTTCTGGAAAGTTGAAGGCTAACGGAATCAATTGTTTAGTTCAGCACATCTCCGTATATATCTCTGTTGTGACCTCAAATTCCCCTGGGAATAGCAGGACGGATCGCATCCACTTGACACCTTATTCATTGGAGTGGAACTCTGAACTGTCGCAACTTCATGAAGTTTTGTGAGTTAATTCCTTTTATTTTCATCACACTTTGATTTCGTGTTCGTAGTGAAGCTCTATATAATGTTTAAATCCTCCGCACAGTCAAAGCACACTAGCGTCTGTCTCACAAAAACCGAAATTCACGGGAGATGACAGACCTGGAAGTTTGTGTCTTCGAGTGGTCTGTGTTCTGTATGAAGACTGATGACTTGATCGTCGATGACACATATGAGACCAGTAGCAACTGTGGCGGTAGTGTTCTGCGATAGACGGACGAGCAGGGTTCACAACAACAGCTTCGACTTGGACCAGAGTTTGTCATAGATTCCAATTTGCTCCCGTTATTGTTTCGTCAGATAAAGGAAAGAAAGACGTGAAACAGCGGTTAATAGAACGGGTTTGTTTTTGACAATGACCGAGTCACTCAGGTATCCAAAGCATCGATCATATTTCAAACTTACAAGAAGGGAAACCAAATACACGCACTAAATAAACAGAGAGCCAGTTATTCCAATTACCCAGTCGAACCCAGGCTGTCACGAAAGACGACAGTTGAGAACTCAGAAGTTGCATGTGGACGGTTCTGCTCCGTGTCTAATTCACCTTCCGTTTAAATGGCTGAATAGTAGTCGCATGCACTGCCGTGTTCGGTAGCGAGTTCCACGGACAACAAACGAGCATAGGAAAACAATATTATCTACTTAGAAGGCGTGGATGGTGCTGGTTTGACTCCAGTTATTAGCTACGCACGTTGAGCACAGGGGCAAGTGTGAACATGTGCAGATTTGGGTGGAACTAATTATGGGGGATCTTGGTGGGAATTTCATTTTCCCCTGGGCTCGCCGGCATTCAAGACTAAACTGACCCAGTGAACGGAGTTCACCAGAGTAAGATTTCTGGGACAACATTTGTATGCGCTTTGTGGTTCTACGCTAAACTCTTTCTGATGTATCAGTCCTCCCACAAAAGAGAGACACAGGCTTGGATATAAACTTTTAGATGCGGACGGAGGTGGGTAACATGTATTCTTTCGAAAGTCCCTGTAGTGAACTGGCTTGTGAATGGCTGGAGAGGTTCATCTCATGTGTAACTTTCCGGGCGAGCATGCTAAGGTTAACCAGAGATCATCCTCTTTTCTACCACCTGCAGCTTACAACCGCCCAAAAGAATGACACGCCTGATGTCTGCTTTTTAAGACCTTACATTTTACGGCGTTTAAAAAAAGAGCACTTTGAGCAGACCGCCGCGACAAAACGCCTAAGTCATTTTGTGGTGTCTCTTCGTTTTGTAAGGTGTGAACAGCACGGAAACCCTTGATATCGTCTGGAGCTCGCTACGCTGTGCTCTTCCTTCACCACTGAAGTAGTCGCTTTGGGTTAAACAAAACTTCTAAGACTCCGCTGAAACTGCCATTCTGGATAAGATGACTCGACTGACAAGGACCTGGAAAGAACGGCCTCGCAAACAACCCACATGCGACTCGCTCGGACGACTCTCAAAATTTAATGCTCTGAGTTTGTTTAGTAAGATATCACAATTTACACTACCAAATGCCCAAGGGAAATCCAGAGGAACTACAACCGCGGGTAAGGCAGCGTCAGGGACAATCGTTCCTCAGTTCATTGCCTCCATGTGATTTGTCGGGTATGGTCTGGTTCCACGAAAGTCGTACTGAGACGTATTCAGATGCTCTACACGATTTAGGAAGTCCCCGACAATATCGTCAGTCTGACTTTCCATGACTTTGGCAATTACTGACAACAGTGCCACTGAGCGGTAGTTTTGACGAGTTGAACGACCTGGAGATATTATATAGGTTTCCCACTCAGCGGCAGCTTTGCTTAACTCCAGAGATTAAGCAAACAACCTGACTTATGGTTGTGACAGATCGACAGCAAATTCTGTAAGCTTCACTGAAGCGGTTGCTTGAGTTGAATGTCCGATGCTAATTGTCTCCCTGAAAGTCGCTGACCAGGTTCCCTGTCTCTATCTAGTCCTTTCTTGCTGGTCCTTTCCGTTTTTACCTTCACTATCCTCACGGTGAGGATTGCAAGTCTATCTTGCAAAGACTAAAACGACAACTCAAGTTACTCGCGTGACGTATCATTCCACCACTAACGTTATTCTTGATGTATTATTATTGTAACGAATCACGCCTGATCGTTGAGTTACGCGTAGCCCAAAAACGGATCCCTAAAATGAGAACAAGTTTGGATCTAACAATTTTTACGGTACTATTAAGCCAATGCATCAATAATTACAAGAGGCAAACCTCAATCGTTCGCGACGATAGTTTCGTCCAGCGAAATCAATAGCTTCTCACCAGGACCAACAAGTTCAAAGGTGAACCGTCACGCCAGCGGACCAGGACAAGAGTGGCCACTCGCGCCGCGGGCATTTAATGACACATTAGTTCAATAAAACAAAACGGAGTGGGTGGGGTAATAATAATAATAATAATAATAAAAACAATAATGGTGTATTTCTCAACGTATCTGTGAGAAACACGCTCAGATTAGCGTGATCAGTACACACATTTTAGCTTGAAACCCATAACCTACACATAATTGTTAATT
>LUCH01007117.1:11600-32442 GCA_013368495.1 Paragonimus heterotremus
AAACGCCTGCTGAACTTATGTTCGGGAGAGCTCTACGTACGAAACCCAACGCAGCTCACTAACCAGCAAATGAAGACAAACCTACCGAGCCGCTCCGGAGAGAAATTTACCAAAAGACCTATGCTAGGTCAACAAAAACTCTGGCACCCGGAACAATTGTTCGTTTAAAACGTCAGTCGCACAACAAAGGGCAAATAAACTTTTCATCCTCGGTCTCCATAAAGCGTACTCTCGGACCCGGTACATACGAGTTGCATAACAACAAGTAAATTAACGTCAATTATTTGCTGGACGATTTACTCAAGGAGTCACCTTACTTTCACGTACGGAACAACCCGTTGGAAACCCTCCAAATATTTGCCGCTCATTGCGGGCTCCGAAGTCGGTCGACCGTTTTATCCACGCCTAATTCGAAGCTGGACGGAAAGGAGTGATGTATGTGTGTGTACATCCATTACATTTACCTCGTATCTGATTGGCTACTCACACACTCGCGTGATACATCGCGACTATGATTGATTTAACTCTAACCCGTTCACTGGTTCAATGTCACGTGTTACGTCTGCATACATGCTGTTTACGCTCGTTGCGATTGCCTTGCGTTCTGACTTACGATACAACAGTGATCCACTGTCTCCGCTTCTATTCATTATGGCAGTGGATGAGGTGTTGACACTATCTCGACCGGAGCTTGGCTACCAGTTCCACGACACACTGGTTGGCGGTTTCGATTACGCCGACGATCTGATCCTTCTAGCTCAGAATCCCACGTGTCTCTCTGAGAAGCCTGCAGCCGCCGCTAGTGCTCTGAAGCTATTCGAACTAAAGCTCAACACACGGAAGACTAAGCTCACGGTCATCCGCGGTGACCATAAACATAACGCAACCGCCATCTCTGATGAGTATATCCACCCCGGCCCGGACATTACCCATTCACTAAGCGCCTCCGATACGGTGACCTATCTAGGTATTCCGTTCACCTGGAGGAGTGAATCATTCATTAATCATCGTCTGCAACTTCGTACGATGCTGGATGGAACTACCAAAGCGCCCTTGAAACCACATCAACACCCTGAACTCCTAAGACGACATCTGATCCCGAAGATGAATCACTCACTAGTGTTTAGCCGAATCCATCGTATCACGCTCAAAGCCATGGACTGTACGATTCGTCAGTTTGTTCGGCAGTGGCTCCGCCTACTTAAAGACACACCAGTCAGCTACATCCATATCTTAATTCGTTTGGGCGGTTTGGGCACCCCAAGTTTGTCTACCACTATTCCCATCTCGAGCTAATCTCGAATGGAGAGACTGCTCTCCAGTCAGTGCCCAGTTCTGCGGAATGTGGGGCCGTTTGGCTCTATCTTCAAGGAAGTGAACGTCTCGGTACGCGTTCAGGATGTAGTGGTGACGAACAAGGAGGAAGCCCATGCGATGTGAATGGATAAACTCTACCATTCGCTTGATGGCCGTGGTCTTCAGGAAGTGTCACGCTTTCCACTCCCTAACCGTTGGCTATTTAACCCAGATTGCATCTTCCCCAGAATCTTTATTTGTGCCATCCAGCTCAGATTTAGTTTGTTGTGGACTGAAGACCTAAGTTAACCGGGTGGCCGAAGTGACCACTCACTTATCTGCCATGGCAATTGCGGTCAACCGGAAAGCCTTGCTCATATTCTACAATGGTGCTTGATCACCCATAACGTGCGTTGTGCTCGACACAACCGTGTGGCCAAAGACCTGGCGAAACGACTGCGCAAGTTGGGCTACACAGTCTTCGAGGAGTTGAGAGTGCCAACGGCGAGTTCGTTCGTCAAACCCGATGTGATCGCGGTTCGTGACGGCGTTGCCGTGGTGCTTGGTGTGAGTATAGTGGATGATTACCGAAGCCAATTTGTCTAGACAGACAAGATTGTGAAGTACGGGACTGACTCTCATAATGCCACCATTCAATCGGTCTTCCATACTTTGGGCTGTGATGTGTACTCGGTTTCTCATTCACTTGTGATCATCTTTTTTCGCGATATTATATTTCCCTCTTCAAGTAACGCTATTCTTCGACTGGGACTGCCCTCCTACGCAGTCACGGATTTATATCTACTGATTGTTCTAGGTCCCGTAAAAACCTACGACACATTTGTGAGGGGAACCTGGCGTTAATTGTTGCCACCTCTCTGACAGTTGTCTCACTATGAAGGACACTCTTCTGTCCCGATGCGTGAGCCTTGACTGTGATGGCCCTGAATGAATATATGGAGCATGGTGACTCCTGAACACACTCGAATCAGAGGATCGAAGGACAGCTACCGAAACTAGTAGTTGAGGTCACTAAATCACCAATGAGCATGGTGGGCTAAAAGGTCGAGCAGACAGAACATAGTGAATGCTGCCCTGAACTGTTCTGTTTTGACTGGACAAAATAGTTTTCTGTGGAATGGAGGTTTTTGGATAGAGAAAATGCGGCTTGTTAACGGAGTACATTCCATTACATCCACTTGATAAAATCATCAATGTAATGAAAACTTTGTCCCGGACGATCAGTTGTCATCTTCATCAACGTTCTCATTACTAGGTTGTGTGAAGGTGATACATGCGACCCATTATGAATATACTGCTGGTAATCCTTCGTTTCATTGAGCCAGGTCAGTACACAGATCCCAGCTAAACAGCATGTCCAGGTAGTTCTGCTGGGAGCAATACTAGTGTTGGCTAATTGTCTACGACATGCCTCAACACAGTGGCTAGCTACATTGTTGACATCAGTTAACCAATCGTTGACGGACATCAATCTGGACGAAAGCTTGACGTTAGAAAAACCCATTGATCCGACTATCCTGAACGGAAAACACATATTAGTCAGGATGGACATTACCTCGAATATGTTCAACGAACCGGTCGATATCATATATATATATATATATATATATATATATATATATATATATCAGATTCAAGGGTTTGAGTCAAATCACTAAACAAAGCGACTGATTGGAATGGTTTTGCGGTAAGTCAGACGAACTACCCTAACGGAAAGTCTATCAAAAAATTGAAGATGTTGAAAACAAACGTAGGGGTAAGTGGATATCTCAAAGCTTACACGGACAAAGATGGAAAGTCCAACTGTGATGGTCAAGTACGAATTATTCAGTAAACGCAAGCTTAGCTCATTAGACTACCAGTGATAACAGAAGGAAATTCGGGCAAGCCACGATAACCAAGAATTTGGACCCAGAAGATAATTATTCAGAGGTACTCAGAATGACCACCACGATATTTCAAACTACCAGTGACTGAGATGTAAGATTATTGTGAAGCTGACTTTGGCCACTAAAGCACGATCGGAGCTGCGACGATGAGTGTAGTACGGTGTGACTTAATATTGGGTAATAGAGACATTTAGTATCGTCAAATAATTACACAAACAGAAAGAAGAGCAGAGTGGTATGCAGAAATTTTATATTGTATTACAAGTTCGCATTACTCAATTTAAACAACACGCGAAAAGCGATACAAAAGCCTTGCTATGCAGAAGTGAGATATAATTAATTCCTAAGAATAAGAAATCCTCTACACAACCAATTTTAAACGGAAACGCCTACTGCTCCCAAAGTCAAGTCATTACAACGACTGTCCACCCAAAGTGACGACTTTAGCACATTGCGAAGACTGCCTGAGAAGAGCAGTTGAGCGCATTCAGAGATCCACTCAGCCATTTTGGTCTGTTCTGCCGCCCGGAAACCGATTCCACCCGTTGAGACGCGTCCTTTTGAATGCCCAGACATATGCGTTGCCACTTACATTGGCAGTTGCGCCATTAGTTCAAAGAGCACACATGGGGTGAATCAGAAACAGTTTCGAGTGTAACAGCGTAATGCAATCCATTCAACAACCGGTCGTAAATAGCCGGTGAGACTACATTTTAAAACCTGTTGACCACAATTTAAGTTAGATGAAGCATCTTATTTCAGTCGTGCAACAAAAGCTGTTTCGGCTTCCACAAATGTTAACAACCAAAATTGGTCTCGTAGCCTGTGCGTACAGAAACCCCTCTTGTCAGAGTCAGCCGTTTACCTTAAGAATAAACTGACCATGATAATGTAGTTGCGCTGTATATGAAATTGTAAGCTTGTCAGCCTATTTCACGATATCTAACTTTCTTCCCGTTGTTATTATGTAATTATACTCCAAGGTAGTATTGTAGTGGAACCAACAAATGAATTGACAAGGTTACAAAACAATCTACAGTGGCTGTCTATGATAAATTCCACCACTATAAGTTCGCTATGTTTGAAAAACGTTCCTCTCGAATAACAGAGAACTTCCAGCGAACACAGTTCCTCCAGCGTACTAAAATCGGCTGTTGCCACAGTTAACTCCCAGGAACAACGATCACGTGCAAGCAGAAACCAAGGCACGCGAGGACGAAGTGTGTATTCATTCAAACAATGGACAAGTAGTTTATATGTACAATGAACATAACAGGTATGGAGAATAGCACATAACAAGAGAGCACAAAGGTAACAGACTCTATAGCATGTACTCGATAAGATACAGCGAAGTGCTTTCGAGAGGTACACCGTGTAACATAAAATTCCTGACTTCTGTTTGTTGAAATCGATTGAGTATTCACAATTTCAGAACAATTTGAGAGCAACCGGTAACTTGGGTTACTGGTGACGTTTCCTTTCTGCTTTTTTATTGTTTACGTCAAATCTGCCCTAAATACCACCAGGATTGTAACTGGTTTAACTGGTCTGAAGAAACTTCTGTGTCAGGAGCGAAACGTCACCAAACAACCAAATTATCAATGGTTCACAAATTGTTCTGAGGCTTCCGACTTCTGTTTTGAAATTCGTTGCGAGAACTGGATATCTTATCCGTTGGATACGCAAGCTGCCTAGGCCAAAAACCGCTTCCATACATCCTCAAACTATAGATTTATTTACCTGTCAAATTAGACATTGGTATCTTCTATTTCATTTCATTTTTCTTACATCTGTATATATGGTTTCGTGTGAATAGACTGAAGCCACCTGACTAAGTAATCGATCGGAGTGATTCAAATGAACATATCCAGATTTATGACAAATTGACGGCGTACAATCATACTCATGCGTGCTTGGTATCGTGGTTTACATGAATTTGATGAAAATGCATTGCATCATCATCTGTTTACTGATTTATTCGACGAGAATCGAAGCGGATTTGCCGTGTTGCATAAATATGTAACTAAAATTCGGAAAGTATTACAACTGATGGAATTTCAGTCCAATTTTATCAATGACTATTTCTGTCAGCTGTGGTTATACCGAACAAAAAGACAATACCGAACTGTGATGAAATTTTTCATAATCGCCATTCTGATGGGTGTTATGGAGCCCGGTCTTCTATGCCCTCTCGGGAAGGTTACTCAAATTTATCTGAATGCAATCGCAGTAATCTTATTCTTACTATTCTACTTGTTCAGCTTCCGTCAGACCAGCTTTTCAGCCTATCAGAAGGTCGCATTGGCGGCATCATTACTAAGCATTTGGACACAGTTACCTATTCGTTGTTACATATTCAGTGGGAACTCCCCAATCTGGGGTTCTGTTTTCATATCAGTCTACGCAATACTTCTCATGCTCCCAATCAATGTTGAATTGGGTCTCTGCATTACTGTGGTGTACATAGTTTTGGTTGAAGCAATCAGCATAACGTATGATCGTGAGACCTATAAAGGCACACCGTCCAGGTTGCCGACAATTTACCGCACAGAGCTGTGGTACATGTTCGATCTGTCTCGCGCAACAGAAGTTACAAGAATGCTTGCTCCAAGAACCTATAAAGTAGTCGCTGTCAGGGCTATGGTATGGCTTCTGATTTGCTGCAGTGCTCTCTATCTCCGATTCTGGAGTAGTGTGCGAAAGCGATTTGCATTTTTTAAACTGGGTCACAGTGTTCAGGCCAGAAATCAATGTCATCGTGCTCATACAGGCAGCATACATTGGATTGAGACTATAATGCCCTTGCAAGTGAGTGTAGAATACCAAAGACTGCGGATGCTCAACGAACATTCGGATGTGACAGATTGGCTATATATGCGAACATTCGAGAATGTTTCCATACTATTCGCAGATATTGTGGGCTTCACGAAAATGAGTTCTAAGTTGACCGCATTACAGATTGTCCTAATTCTGGGTGACCTGATGAAAAAATTTGACGAAGTATGTGAACTTACCCACTGTGAAAAACTTGGCACGTTAGGCGACTGTTACTATTGCATGTCAGGCAGCCAAGACGTAGAAGTTGCACATGCAGTTTGTTGTGTAGAAATGGGATTTCATATGTGTGATATTCTGAAGGCTTTCAATGCCGAACGTCAGCATTCGGTTAATATTCGTGTTGGAATACATACTGGAATCGCGCACGCCGCCATACTAGGGTTTGAGCGATTTCGCTACGATGTCTACTCTTATGATGTAAGAATTGCGAACGAACTAGAGTCTACTGGAAGACCCGGATTCATTCATATCAGCCAAGCTACTTATGATGATGTGAAGGACATCTATACGGTCACCGTAGGCCCTGATTTAGTGGTCGATAAACGAGAGCAATCATTTTTGTTAAATCAAGCCGCTGCAACTGTGAATATCCCAACGTATTTCATTGAACCGCAACCTAGAATTGACAGAATGAATAGTTCTTACAATAAATACGCACATCCGAGGAAGCAATCAACGGCCGTTGCTGAGGCTGATCGATCTGAACTCAGTGATCTAGCATGGAGTTCTTCTGAATCCACTAAAAATAGTGAAGGATCTATGACAGAATCCGACTCCGATAGTACAGATACAAGTGGGGAGTGGTTTGAATTCGAACTATCGGCCGATGCGCTGGCCGATATTAAACTAAGTCATCAAACCAATGCGCTGCACTTAAAGCATGATATTGCACTCATACAAGACCTTCGTAGTGATCCAGCTAAGCAACATCTTTTGTTTCAGTCGCCTCCGGTAGATGCCCTCTTGTTGAATTTCATCAATCCAGAAATCGAGTGGCATTATCAACGTCATCTGCGTTCGAACATTGGACCCACTTTTGTTGACTCTGAGAAGCTAGCTCGCGTGGTCGATGCACTTGTTCTGTTGATTGTGGTACTTTTTCTAGCTAGTATAGGCATGATTGCTACCTTGGGAGAAAATCAGACTCACTACTATCTGGGTGCAATTCTTTTGGCGTGGTGCATTTGTGCGACATCATGCTTCACCGGGTTGACCTATCCAGATCGCATCAAAGGCAAATGGACCAAAATGTACTATGAAGTCAGCACAAATCCGCTCGTTCGAGAATTATACTTGGGTATATTTACTTTCCTACCGACAGGGATCACATTGGGCTATCGTTGGACATTTATGGAGAAGGAAGATCCAGCATCTCAAATGTATCTCTACTCAGCGATGAATTTTATTAGTGTCCTGGTGCATTGCATTCCGTCTTCTTCAGCAGCCTGGGCTAGGTTTCTATGGAGTATGATCAGCCTAGTTTGTGTATGCATGCCAATACAGGCCAGAGTTGCGTACTTTCGGGAAGGTCGGTTGTGTATGAAAAACTTGACCCTGTTTAATGGAATACCACAGAGAAAGTGGGTAACAATGCACACATTTCAGCTGCTTGTATGTGCCATGCTGGTACTAGTTATAACTCGCGAGACTGAACGTACGTGTAAATTGTGCTTTTTCGTGCATCGAGAAGCACAAATTGAAAGTGAGGCAGCGGAGAAAGCGGTAGCCGAAGCAAATGAATTGTTGTTCAACATTGTCCCCGATTACGTATTTGAAGAGCTTAAAGAGATTGGAAAAGGTGATTTGACCAGCAACCAAGGGACGTTACATTATGCAGTTGCACATCCCATGGTCGGTGTGTCATTCATTTCGGTGTCCAACTTTTTCACCATGATATACAGAGAAGATTTGGGCGGTGCAGAACGGTCGCTACGTTTATTGCACACCATTATTTGCACATTTGACAAACTTTTACATCTTCCAACCACAAAAGATGTGGAGAAAATCAAGTCCATGAATGAGAATTACATGGTAGCTGCCGGTTTGAATCGTAAAGAGGTGGCCAACAATGCGGACAAAATTGGTCACTTGTGTGCCCTGATGAATTACTGCTTTTTGCTTCGGAAAGCGTTGTATGAGATTCGAGTGTATGACAGAGCTGAAATGGGTTTTCTGAGGGCAAAAATCGGTTACAACAGTGGCCCAGTTACGGCAGGTATAATTGGCACTACCAAACTGCACTATGATATTTGGGGTGATACGGTGAATGTGGCCAGTCGCATGTGCTATACCAGTGTGCCTGGACCTATCCAAGTACCTGAAGATGTGAAAAATTTGTTGAAAGAACGCTTCACTTTCAAGTACAGAGGGGAATTTTTTGTGAAAGGTAAAGGAATGATGAAGACCTACACATGCGAAGGAAAAATCGAAAGTATGGATAAGGAAACTGATCCACCATAGTATGCATGCTCCGTAACACTTTATTGTTTTGTCACACAGTTATCGATATACCCCGTTTTAATTCAGTTTACAGTCTTCGCATAACTGTAGTGGAAGTCTTATCCGTGATGACTTGATTATCCACACATCATCATAACAATAGACAGCAATACATCAGTGGTTTACACTGATGCTTAACTGCCACATAACCACGAAGGAGAAACATAAAGCAAACCTTGTATAAAAAGAGGAAAGGAAAAAAAGGGGAGGAGAAGGAACCAAACTACTAAAAAAAATAACTACTTCTATATGCAGCATCATATTGCCCACACAATGCGAACAAACAACCTAGATATAAGTAAGGTGTCATCAGCAAGACAGCTTCCTTACAGCTTTCATTACCTCAGACCATTTCACAGACAACTCGGTCAAACAACGACAAAATTCACGCCACTGAGTCCGATTAGCCACTATCTCACCTAACGTCTCCATCCCTCGACTCTGCGAGTCGTGAGGTTCTTGGCCTGGGAAACAAACCTGACCCACAGTGGCCAACCCCGTGGTGAACAATTTCATCTCTGTATTCCAGATCAGCATCTATCCACCTCGCATCTTACGTCAGTCGGCCGCAACGTTAGCAAACAGTGCTTGGTGTAGCAGACGACTAGATGGCATCCCTAGTATATGATCTAACCACCTAAGTATGTGAAAATGTAAGGATTGAACGAAAGAACTCGTTTTACAATCACGATCAAATACCCGCCTCCTAACATCTTCGCGTACTCCTTGGTGACATCCGATACGAGCGAATGAACGCAGACGTCGATAGACAAATACCTGTTGACGGTTCATGTCCTCTATCTTGAGCGACCAAGTTTCGCCGCCGTAAGGTAACACAGATCTCAGTGTCGCCTTATATACGCGACCCTGAAGCCACAGATAGATACCTCCCTGTCGCCAGAGGTGTCCTAAATCAGAGAATACCGCCACAACCCTAGAGATACGTAGTTTTAATTCATTCCCTACATCTCCGCCGCTACTGATGCAACTTCCCAAGTATACAAACCGGCCAAAAACCTCCGGGACTTAATTATACAACATCAAACCTACGTAATTACAACAATCTTGCAATATCACTTCGCACTTTGAGGTCACAAAGCACATTCCGAAGTACTTAACAGAGTACAAAAGAGCGTCTAGCATTGTCGGTGCTGTTTCAGAGTTCCCAAACAGCAACACCATGTCAACAGCATACTGAAGATCAGATGAGATCAAACGCAACTTTGTTATCGAGAAATACAACTGTTGGCCGGTGGTACACGAGACGCTGCACAAGAATTCGACGAAGGGTAAAAATGTAATACATCCTTGACCAGGACAAAAACCTGCCGTTTCTTCCCAAATGTTTGCTTCTCCAGCTGTGATGAGTCGAAGAGGTATAATGGATAGCAGAACCCTAGTAATGACTGGAGTAAAGCTAATTTCAATGTGGTTTTCGTAAGAGCTCTTAATACCTTTTTTGAGTACGGGGACTATTATCGAATGAATCCAACAGGGAGTGCAAACAAGTTGAGACAAATGGGCTAACGCCTCTGTTGAAACCTCCCCATTTTTGAAAAGTGCCGGCACGAGATCTTCTGGGCCAGCAATCTCATTACGCTTGAGGCCCGAAATGCAATTGCGGACCTCTGTCTTAATGGATGGTTTTAAGTCTACCGACCACGGTTCTACATTACAAGTTCGTAGCACCAACAAGGTAGAAGCAAGAATCCAGTTAAGTTGACCCTCAAAGTGTTCCGTACAAAGCTTTACCCTTCTAGACTTACTGTGGGTGTGTGCTATCTGCCTCGCTGATAGCCTGACTGACAGACGGTCGCTTAAGATCAGTAGTACGAACAAGCGTGAAGTCTGCCGGTGTTCCCTAAAGTAAAAGCGGTTTCCATTTCCCCAACTTTCTCCACTGGGCAAAACTCACGACCGGTGACCAGGCTACGCTTCAGCTTCCTACGGACATTCCTTCAAAACTTTGTTATGTGAACTGCAGAATAAATGTTCCGCCTAGTTTCTACCATCAGGGAGTTTCTCCATGATCCAATGCTTGTTCAACTCACGAACCCCCGTGACGCATGGTGCCGTACCTGCTTCGTGAATGGCCTGTGAGATGTGAGTCCAGCAGCTGTAAGGATCTTTACGATGAGAACCGCTAAGGCTGATTTTTAAGCTGGTTTGGTATTTATGCTTTACTGAAGTCACAGTCAGTTTCTCAACAGCCAGCCGTTGTCAGTGGAGTCATCGGCCAACAAAAGTAAGAACGAAACCATAACATACCAACGCATGATCTGAATCTACGTATATGACCCAGTTAAAATGGCAGTCCTGAATGGAGCCCTATCATCTATACCTAACAGCAATGTGGTCTATCTGAGACCAGGCCTGATTTGGAGCAAGGAGATGTTCAGCAGAACAATAACATGCACGATGCCTAGAACCAGAGCTAGCTAAAAATAACTTATGCTCCACGCAATTACAACAGTCGCTCGCCATTATTCGAGCGGTGTGATACCATCCCAAACCCGTTACTTAAACGAGACTCGGCCTCACCAAGACGGCTGACCCGATCGCTCATACCTCCGGTCAGAATGACTATAACGGAACCATATGTCGACCGAAAAACAGCGGCTAGATCCGAGTGAAAGGTGCCCTTGACACCGACATCCTTACAGTCAGTTGGAGCATTAGTAGACACAATGAGGAGAGCACAAAGTGTACTATCAAGAATCCAGTCTACCGGTGTAGCCGCGACTGTCGTTCTGAGGACAGGCGTTGAGTCCATTTGCTGTATGAGGTTGACCAATTTGGGTGTTGTTGGGCTGTTTGTAGAAAGGCGACTCAAAGCATCAGCCATAGTGCTCCCGACTCCAGTGGTGTAGCGGAGTTTATAGAGGTAGGCGCTTAGAAGCAACGCCCACTTCCACATTCGCGGTAAAGGCATATGCTGAATTCCTTTACTTTCTCCTAGTAATATTAATCACGGTTTATGTTCCATATAGATGTCAAAATCTCGCCCCCAGGAGTATTGATGGAAACGTCTGACCCCGAATATTACAACCAATGCCTCCCTGTCTAGTTGGGAATAGTCTTTATCAGATGGTTGCAAAGCTGGCGAGGTAAGGGCAATTGAGCTGAGATCAGTCTCCTGCTAGGTTGCAAAGTACCGCGCCAACCACCATGAGGACGCATCGTACTGCAAACATAAGTAGTTTGCGTGGATCATAGTGGACGAAGAATGAGGAAGCGTTAGTGAATGCTTGACGCTAAATCATGCTGCCAGGCCCAAGGTAAATTTTATGTAACAGTGTATACAAAGGAGAGTGTTGCGGAAGCATGGGACACGAAACGGTGGTAATGTGACATCCTCAAAAACGAACGGAGCTCAGCCTCGTTTCGTGGTGCCGGCGCATCGAAAATGGGTAGCAGTTTATCATTCAACATGTACAGACTATTGTTGTAGAGTCGGCATCCGGAATAATGATTAGTCAGCTAAGAACTTGCATTTCGACCCCTTCATCTTTAATCCAGTTTGCTGAAGACAGTCAAGCACTACTGCCAATGTGCACGAATATTCGGATGCCGTGGACCCCGTGATAAGAATGTAATCTAAATACGTACAAGTGAAGGGAACATCTACCAACAGGTAGTTTACAATCCTTTGAAAAATCGTCGATGTCAAAATGTCACCAAAAGGCAACCGTGTATACTGAAAAAGGCCGGTGCGCATAATAATTGTTGTGCAAGCACGAGATGATTCATCAAATTCGGCTTAGGAATAAGCAGGACTAAGGTCAATTTTCGCGCAGCTTGGGTGCTACAAAGACAAGACCAGCAATTCTGTGATTGTCATACAATGTCTCGGCATCGCTTTTAATAATGGGAATGACTGTTGGTAAACACCAGTTACTAGCAAGCCTTTCAGTCTCCCATAGGGAACAATGGAATTGTGAACAGTTCGGACAGCTCAGTACAAACTTCGTTCCAACTGGGCTACAAGATTCGGCCGCGTCGGCATCATAGACCCAGAAAAAAGACCGGTGACCCATAGCATTATCCAGAGGTGCGTTTTGGAGATATAGTACACAGCCAATTCCAGACACAATAGAATGCTCACCAGAGCAGCTTGCTGACATTTTTGCCGGAAAGCGTAGATATTAAAATCTTCAACGTTTGCTAGGTGTCCTGGCTGGAAGAGGGGATAAGTAGGTTAGGGAGAGGAGGAAGATGAGAAAGAGTGGGTCAGTCTATCAGTGCGACGATAACTTCCGATACTTCCCGGCTTGAGGGACCCCACCCTGAGCCTTTAACTAAAAACTTCGACCCGCAAGACAACCGAAGATAGTTTTTCTGAGAGACCCAATCCGAAACCAGTTATTCGAATTTCTGACTCACTTGACAGAGAGAAGTTTGGTTAGCCGAAGGGGGCAGCGAATAGAACATTGATTTCTGGACGCCGCTGTGTGTAGTTGACGTATTTGAAGCTACAGCGGACTTCCGATTTAAATCGAAAGTGTTCCGACGGTTTTGGATAACACGCCGGCGGTCACGGTCAACCGTTGGGTGATTGGGGTGTTCTTTTAATTCAGTGTACCTTTTCTAACCATCTTATTCTTTCTTTAGAATACAGTAATGCTACAGATGTGAAAACAACTTGGCTGTATGCCCACAAGATTGGGCCTCACTATCACAGAATTCCTACGTGGACAGTTGTGTGAAATATAACTATACGAGTGCCTCTGCTTTTCATTTAAATAGTCTCCATGCAAAGACACATTGGAGGATAAAACTGATTTTGTACATCCACATGTGTGGAACCGCTGGGAATGATGCTCGACAAATAAAATAAAATGCCCAGGGTGAAATAGCTGGGAGGAATCCGTAACTACAACAGTGCAACACTGAAGGCAAATGAGTCGTAATAGGAACGGAACCACAGAAGAACGCTTTCAGGCACACTACGAGTAAACTTCGACATTCACAAACAAAACAAACACCTAGCTGGCGACAATCGTGAATCGTCAAAAACAGCCTCAGTCTGCCGAAACATTTTTGACAGCGAAACCACCTGAACAGTCGGTCGGATGTCCGGAATGTACGCAAGTCCGGTACAGACTTCGTCAACCGAATGTGTTTTTACGAAAACCCCGGATAAATTTATCCGGATTGAACATACTCGGGCACCGAGCGCGTCGTCTGTAAGTCCAATGATGAGGAGTTATCTATCTTGGCCATTTTGGACAGTTCAGAAGCAGACTGAGGTCATCTGAGCTGATTGTTTTGCAGTCCCCCTAATTCGCGGTAGTAGCAAAATTGTTACTTCCAAAATATTCAGTGTGGAATAAGTGGACGTGTAACACCCAACCGACTTCAATCCGATCTTCTTATACTCGTGAGCACGCATTCGTCAAATCGGAATGCGGCCGGTATGCAATGACGCGATGAATCAACTAAGGTGCACAAATTCTTGACACTTGTTTGAGATGGTATTACTCCATTCTGTTGAATACTGGACTACCAAGTTGAAACGTACCCTGTCTACAACAGGAGGAGACCAAACAGGGTGAACAGTGAGATAGTGAGTTTACCTAACTGTCGACACAAAACGGAAGTAGCCCGTTCGTAAATAGTGCAAAGTGTGTCCAGCTCCGTTCTAATACATAAAAATATTCATTGTCACACGTCAAAAGGCTCAGCGCAACAAGGGCGGATCCGTATTTTCTATGTTTCCATATCAAATCATTTCGGTTCAAAATGTGTGAATCAAACGGTGGTTAAAAACAATTACATTTAAAATGTTGCTAAAAGATAGACGTTGGTTAATGTTGTCGTTGGTCAAATGAGCTTTTAATTAATGATCACGATAGCTGCAGTCCTTCAGTGAATGCTTCTTACCACACCATGCTCCGTTTTCAAATGATGTGAAATTTAAAATGAAATTATACACGAATACAATTTGCAAAATACTGAACATCTAATAACGGCTGAAAAATATCTACACTCTTCGAGTCCCGGCAGGTACCCGTTGTACCCTATGAATCTCCTCACATTGTGTCAACTCTGCGCTTTCTAAAGTTAAATCATAACGAAGATGACGGTGCAGTGACGCGGTAAACTGAACAATACCAACATGCAACAGTAAGCAGGCTGAGTCAGCCGTACGATCAGGGAGGTCACATGACCCGGTCCAATCAGACGTAAACAAATGCAAAGTTACGGCGAAACTGAGGTGCTGTGACTGATGATTCATGCATAGGTGTCCATCGCACAGACATCCTTCGAATTAAATGACAACTGACAGATCAACGGCCAATTTTCTCTTTGATGTAATTTTCATACTGGGGCACAGCATAGGATAATGTCTAAACTCACCAATATACATACTAAGTGTTGTCAAAATCGGCACCATGGGCTTATTTCCCGACGCCGTGAAGTATCTCTGTCTGAATATCTGTGTACGATAGTGTCAGTACTTTCATTTCCAAAACGTAGTTGAACATTTAAAAAACCGGTTGGGAGTAGAATGTGAGGGATACAACGAACGTAGGATAAAGGATAGCTATGTCAACAGCTACGGTATGGAACAATTTTAGAAAGCTCAGAATACAAGTCCACTTGAATGGGCACGACGCCAATGGACGTCTTAAGACGAGAGCTTCCACGCTCAGTCGTTTTGGTTCACCCGTATGGATTAACCCCCGGCACAACAGAGTCACAATAATAACCACACACAACGTGATTATTAGGCAGCTGGAACAAATCGGACTAAGAGTCGAGGCAACCATGGCTCTCGGAGTAGTGCCTCGTTCAAAATCACAACATATTTTGACACTGGCGGACGAATTCCATCATACATATACACAGAACAAAGATCATCTTCATTCTACTTTGGTATCCCTCGTCTTAATTTGCAACGAACTTTTAATCTCATACTTATTCATATCTTATCCGTGCGTTGATCTGAGATTCTTGTTGGACTTCTGGGATTTCAATCCACGTTATCTCGGTCATTCGGACCATGAACTTTCGCCAATCAATCCATTTCGGATTTCTATGACAAAACGAACACGATTAGTAATATCACCATGCCACTATGTTCAGAACGACACTGGTTTGCCACTGATTTGATCACGTTATCATGCACAACAATCATAGATAGCCCGCATAATTTATGTCATAGTCACTGACAAGAAGCGACCGAAAAGCGCTGGCAGAAAACATCTTACATTTTTGAAAGTTGAACCTCACCCACAAGTGATCGCGGCTGCCGCGTTTCCACAGACTATTCATCAGTAATTTTACGTCCTGTTACCAGCCTTCTTCAAAGCAATTAGGGGGAACAATCAAATTCAAACGCTCAACCACAACCTTGTCTGAATAGTGTTCAGCTTGCCCGATCATTTCAAAAGTAGAATGAACAGAATCACTCTGTTCAATCCAATCGATAACCCCGTGATCGGAACTTCTCAGTTAGGTTGAAGTTACTGTCATCACTGAACCAACTGAGCAAGGTTTGGATTAGTAGTGAAGACTCGGGGATTTAGGTTATTTCAAAATTGAACACCACTCACACGAGATCGCAGCATTTCCATTAATATAAGCTTTTCGGCTAGTCCACTTCGAAAGGAAGCACTAAACTCAAGTTTCGCTCTTATTCGTGCTTATTAAAGCTCATCAGTAGTGCAGGCTTTTTGTGGTATTTCTGGTGTTATGGTTAAACACGCTAGTCTCACAAGCACGAGGGTCGGAGTGCAAACTCCGATCCGGACAAGGATATCCACTATGGATGAACCATAATAAGAGCGAAATTCGAGTCTAGCGCTTCCTTTCGAAGTGGGCTAGCCGATAGGCTTATCGGAATGCGACGGCTGCGATCAAGTTTGGGTGGTGTTCAGTTTTTAAATAACCTAAATCCCCGAATTTTCACTACCAGTTAGGGGTAACCACTGTTTTCAGACTTTTGAATAATCCAGTAATGTACTCGACGAACAAGAGAGACAAAGCCGACTGGGAGGTCTTCTTGTCTTCTAACTCTTGTAACTGACAAGTGCTAACAACAAGTACACTTTAAAATGGCCAAATACTTGTCGTAATTTTACTGCACAACTTGTCTACCACAATTTCGTGGAAACTGTACACTTTCCCGCTTCGCGCGTTACACGCCAGATACTAGTTGGTTGTACAGTTTAGCTTCCTCAATCGTGTTAATAATATGTAGTATTGCTTTGCTTGCCGACTTCTTCACTACTGCTATCTGGGAACTTGTCAACCTCGAAGTGAGACGTTGTAGGAATATTCCTGTAGTATCATCGTTTCTTATTTCCCTTTATAGATCGCAAAACAGCAGAAGACCAACTGTTTGGTATATTAGTGTGTTCATTCAAATTACGGTTTCTCCTACAGGAGTCAACCATAAAACAGTTCGCTAAACAGTAGTGCGATCATTATCACCGACAACAATCAATTAAAAGCTGATAGCGATACATATTTGCCACAATAAACCGGATGTCGATGTAATGTAACGGTTGGCGCGTCAAGATGAACTAATGGGTAAGACTGATCGGTGTGGTTGTCACATCGAAAGTCGCACATGCCAAACAGTCCAACGGGCAGAGACCTGACCGACGCAGTAATAACTTTGTTTCCTTTTATGCGTACGCTCCATATGTACACCTATCGTGATGCTTCTTATTCACATTTTTCTAATCCATTTCAGCTAGCAATGTGAGAGGAATGAAAGCATGGGTTTCTGGTACTCCGTCGTTCTATTCTATGTGCTTTCGAACGTCTCGTTAATTTCGCTTGAATGTTCGTAACAACTTACTCCTCTCACAAGCAATCCTTGCAATTGGTCTTCTTCTCGAGCGCTTCGACAACGAACCTGGCGCGACAGGCTTCTCGAAACAATAAAATCATTGATGCCGTACGTCTTCCTCATTCTTGTCATCCACCGAGCACCTCCAGCCCAACAAACTGAATATACACTTCACTTTCATCTCATCATTAGTCTTATTTCAGAGTGTGAATCGTTTAAACTATTCATATCTACTCTCCAGAGTGTTCATGTTCAATCTAAAAGCTAAATTTTTGTCAGGTACTCGCTAGCTACCGACAAACAAAAGAAATGGCAATCGCCATCATAAATGCCTTTATCATTGGAAGCCGTCTAAAGCAATAGTCACCGAATTTTCAAACGGCCTTTCATTAAATCAAATCACTCGAAGTGGCCGAGAAACAATCTCCGTATTACTGATGAGTAGCCGGGGATTTGGTTAATTTCAAGTTGAACATCACCCACAATTGATCGCAGCTGTCGCATCCGCATAGACTTTACAGTCGGCCCCTTTCGCACAGCAGAATAACTAGACTCGAGTTTCGCTCTCATTAGAGCTCGTCAGTAGTGCATATCATCGCCACTGCAGCCGGGACTTGAACCACGGACACGCTGTTCATGAGCAGACAACCGTTACCACTGCGCCATTGACCTCACGTTAGGCACGACCGAATTATCATATGTGAACGCTCAACCACTTTCGCTTGTGAGTAATGATCAGGTTGCCCGATCGCCTCGAGAGAGGACACAGTTACTGTCTGTTAATTCCAATCGATGACCCATCGACTAGAACTTCTCTCTAAGTTGAAATCACAAATCAACACGGTTGCCTCATGAAAAGCATGATCGGATTTCTAGTCCCGGTAGTGACAAGGATATGCACTATTGACGGGCTCTAATGAGAGCGGACCTCGAGTCTAATGCTTCTTTTCGAAAGGGGTCAGCTAGAAGGTCTTTGGGAATGCGACAGCTGCGATCAATCGTGGATGATGTTCAACTTGAAATCTCCGTATTATCCTGCTTCATTGCATCTGTTGAACTCGGCACGTACCATCATAACAGACACCCAAAATATTCCGAATTCAGAGGAAGAAACCGACGACAGTTGTTGCCATACTCCGTGTCACGTCTCTTTTGTGGATACGACAAACAGTCACATCAAGATTACCCTGCTAAAGATATGTTTCGAACGTGGCAAAAAGGGCCACTTCCGAAAAGGTTGTTAATCAAGTAGTCCTAAGATATCTGTTATTCCTTATATCCCTCCATCGATTTCTGCTATAACGACGATCGCGGCACCCCCTCGCTATGCCTTTCTCGATCCGCCGTTCTGCTGAAAGCCAGTGGAACTGACTGCATGGTCTTCGTTGACACTGGGAGTTGAGACAGCTATGTATCAAAAGACGTTGTTCAAAGAAGTAGATGGATGATCCATAAATCTTGTTTTCGAATAAAACTGAATTTTAACCCCCTATCCAGTTATTCCCGAAGACATTGCTTCATCTCCATTAGCTATGGAAGATCAGAATATTCTCAGACTAAGTTGTCAGTATTTCCCAATCTTTGCATGGATGTTCTTTTGGGACATTACTAACTTGGGCTCTATGATAAGTTCAACATTCCGTTCGGTGGTACTAAACCATCATTCGTTTTATCTACCTTATCGTTCTCACGGCATAAATCGCCGCTACTTTCCATAATGTTGGGAGACCGCAACTAAATCCCGACGATAGTTTTGAGGACGAGAGATTCATACGTGATGAAATACGTCGACTTCTTCGAGATGGGATGATCAAGTCATCGAACTCGCTATGCTGCGCCTCAACTGTAGTGACCTCCAGTGACAAAAGAAAGCAGATGATTTTGGACAACAGTCAAACTACAAATAAATCTACTATCCTTGATGCCTATCTTCTTCCCAATATAGATGAATGGATTGATAAAGTAGCTAGGTATGGTACATTTGGAACCCTAGATTGAAGAGCGCGTATCATCACATTTCCATCAAAGAAAGTATTTGAAGCTTGTGGTGGCCTCTACCGATTCTGCTGTAGCTAACCGCTTTCAAAGAACGATTGACCTTGTCGTCGCCATGGAGAACCACCAAGAAACCTTAGTTTACTTGGACAGCATAACGATATATGGGAGGAGTCCAGTTGAGCATGACCGTAAGTTCAAATGTTTCCCAAAGATGATTGATCAATAGGAACTCACTTTCAAGAAAGCTAAAAGTATCATTGCGTCAAAAAAGAGATAATTACTGGGTTTTCAAGTGTCGAAAGGTAGTATTCGACTCCACGCCGATCGTCTAAAGCCGCTTTGTAAGCTGCCTTCTATTCTGATAGACGACAAGTCCCAGAACAGAAGTGTCCGATTACTCGTGTATTGCTTACTAGCGACTTCCAAATTTTCCAGCGAGATATTTCCCCTGGTGCACAGCAAAACCCTCCAGACTCCCGAATTGTAAAACGAAATTTCGAGAATTTAAAAAGGAAACTTCTTATGTCGGTTCTGACGACTATTAGGCCGGACGTCACTTTAATGATGGAAACTGATGAGTCGGACGTCACGATCGCTGCTACCTTGAACCAGAATAGTCGGCCAACATCAAGACTCTAAAACCCTGGAACCCAGCGAGAGGAATCACTTTCCACAGAGAAAGAAGGGTACGCAGTCGCCTAGGCCGTTCGCAGGTAGAGACGTTCCATCATCAGCAATCACTTCAAGTTAGTCACAGATTAGCTGCATTCATCATCAAAATTCGACACAAACGGAACGTGAAAAAATGACGATATACTGGTGGAAATAGCAATTAGCATTTACAAACCAAAAAGAGACGACGCAGACGTACAGGCGTTCCGTCGCACCTGCTGTGGCAGCCTGCACGCAATTGAATTACAGAAAACTCACAGATCACTCTGTCATCATGGTGGATGTCGCACGGTACATATCATTCGCTCGAAGAATCTGTCTTTTCCGTTGAAGAATTGAACAACAAAATCTTTTTACGTTTGCCCATTAAAAGGATGAAAACAGAATGACAAAATGGTTTATCACAACAACAAAAAAGCAGATATAGAGTAGTCAATCCGACGTAGGGCAATACGCAATGTGTGAACAAGGGACGTGTGTACGATTAGTTCTCACCGTCGATAAGATAGCCACTCCAAATGGTTATCGATCGATTGATACACACACGCACACATAACGTGTGTGTACAGGTCGATGACTCATCATCTCTTCCCCGGTTATCCAGTCTGAAAACGGTCTATCGGATGACGCTGACGACGGGATCGGCTCAGAGGTGAATTGGCAGAGAGCGTTTTCTCGGCCATGGATGCGTCGTGTGATCCGGCGTTGTAGATATCAGAGACTCGACATTTCTTGAGCTTGATGTCCGCGGGCGCACATAGTCTAGATGGCGTCACACCATTCTTCCGTCTGAGCCTGTATGGTTTGTCCGTTAGTATTTGTGTTG
>LUCH01007118.1:0-15030 GCA_013368495.1 Paragonimus heterotremus
CGCGACGTATGTCTTCTATCGTTACTGGTGAACATTCCAAGATCTCAGTTGAATGTCGGGAAAGAAAAGACCGGTGTGCAGATACCTTGGTACCATAGGGTTCAGAAAATGACAATTACGCTTGCTTCCACCTATTTACAAAGCTACCATAGCAATATTCGATCAACATCACTAGAAGAACGGAGCCATGCCAACACATTCCCTCCATACCTAAATAAGAACGTAATGGATTTACTTCGCCTAGTTAAGCCCCGAACCTACTGAACACTGTCCACAACACTTTGCTGTTCACTGAACCAGACGCCGTAGTGAAGTCCAGACAGAGACTGTACAATGGCTAATTATATTCTTGATATTTCTTTCCAGATCTCATGACCGGTAAACATTACACAGATCCTATCAGGGATGATTTCAGAATAGAAACTCCTTCTTAGACGTAGTGGTTTCAATTATTTGGTATTCATCCTGTTTTTCCAGGTTCGATGTTAACAACTGTCATAATTGTGATACAGGTGAAAGGTTCTCACGTACCCTAATTCGTGCGGAACTAGATCCTTATATCCATGAGGGATGAAATAACGGACATGGTGGGTTCCGTAGACTGAACCAGTGCACTTCAGACATTCACCGCATACACTGTATTGACACAGAATTTTAATTTCTGGATGTAACCAGTGCTAATTTGCACTCAATTAAAATCCTGGACGACAGCCAGTGTTCACAATATGTGCTGTGTACGAAGCTGTCCATGGTAGTCGACCAAAACCTGTCAGTCGGGTATCTAATGCTGGGTCTACATTCTGCCTTCTTGCTACGTAAACGTAGCTACAGCAATTGTACGCCTCTTGCAGTTCATGTACCCTCTAGGCAGTCACACTAACGTTGAGGAGATAACGTCTTTGGTGTTGAACTCACCCGACTAAAGTAGTCACAAGATACCAATTACGATATGATTTCAGTTAGCACACTCCTCTGTAGTATAATTTGTGACTAACATGTAAAGAAACAAAAGCTCAAATGGCTGGATTCACATAGTGATGTGAACCATAGGTGATACTATCAAGCCGGCCGCTGACGGCTGATCGGTAATGTCATAACGTGCAACAGAATTTATAGAATTGTATCATCCATCATGACTGTAACCGGTGGTGCGATATTGGCGGTGTGATATGCGGTCTGAGAATTTCTCGGTATGGATGAAACAGCGGTTCGTCCTCTCTGACTGTTACCCATTAGTTGATGCTTCAATGTACTTCGCAATCACTTTTGTACAAACTGACAGTCCATGTTGAATATCACAAAAACGTGGCATATAACGGAAGGCGAAGACGAAGAAAATTATATATTAGGCATGACTGTGTACCGTCACGAACGTCAGTGTGCGAAAGGCGTCGATGATGTCTTTTAACTTGAGAGCGGGCTCAGGACATTTGCGTCACGTGACCCTGATTTTCTGGGCTACCCTGCAGTCGTATGAAGCATTGCTCATTTTAACTGATCATCTCGTTACTTGCTCGGTGTGACCTATCGATCTCAGTATGCCTCACCTACTTAAAGACGTCATTCGTAGGTTTACTTCTGCACCAGCTTCGCAGTTAATGTCTGTTGGTGATTTCCAATACTCGAATATTGCTTAAGCACTAGGGAGATTTAGACTAAATTTGTATCAGCTGACTGAGTTCCAGAATGCGATTGTGCTTTCTTTTTCTCACTTCTCTTCGGAGATTGTCAGAGGTTTTATGCGGCAGAATAGCTGTCAGAAACCTCTAAGACTGAGAATATCCGTAACTGACAACCAATGGCAACTTATTGTTGTTAAAGTAAGTCACGTGTAGGTTCCGAAAAGGCAATTTAGATGACTCGGGTGCAAAAACAAACTTACATGAGGTACAGAATATTTATGAGTCATAAAATGACCTAGTTACAAAGTATATCAGTTGCAGATATTTGAGACAGTATACGGTGGGCATTGTGTAGTCCGTTGTCAGGTAGCAACGGCTGGGCAAGGTCACAAAACTCAGTCCTAGCTAGATCTGACCAGAAGGTTGAGTGTTAATGCAAAATTGTTCCACATAGCTGTAACTTCCATCAACAGAAGCCATCTAGACATCTCTCATTTGTGTCACACACGTGAGAGGATAATTTCAAATCCAGAAGCTGCCGAAATTCTTAGCAGCCAATATCTGAAGGTCTCCCCAACCAGCTTCACGGAATGCGTCTGGTACAAGCACAACAGACCTTATGAGAACACTTACATTCGTGCCACGAATCGTGTTTCAAAAACTGTCAACGCTTACATAAAATAAGTCACCATGTTCTGCTGTCATCTTCTCACTAATGTTAAAGTATGTTAAGCAGTCGTAAAATCAGAAGGCTGCGTGTTCCGATCACGTTGGGCTCATGAATTTGTAGTTAACAAGTGGGTATGGACCTGAGCCTCGACCATTTACAATTTAGAATACCTTCCCGAAAAGCAATCGAAATGTGGTCACAACAGGCATCGAACTAAAAGAAAGCGGTTGCGTTTGGAAACAAATTGTACATTACCAGCAATGTTCGGAAATATGATAAGCAGCTAGCTCTAGTCTAGTCAGGAACCAACGTCAGCAACCAAGAGGAGAGAAGAAAAGAACTCAAGGTAGACTCCAGCCTATTCGCTGACACTCAAAAGCGCGCCAAGCGAGAAGTGCCTCAATGCACTACTTGTGGTTAAATCCCACATCACGTATCCATTATAAACCGTAAGGACCGTGACAAGGAGGTATGGGAATGAAGATCTTTGTGATCCAGCCGGCCAATGCTGGTTATCCAGATTGTAGGTTGGCATGAAACTGAAACCATCATCACTCGGAAAAATAGTAGTGACTGTAATGACTTTGAACTGAAGTGGTTTCTTTGTTGGAGAAGGTTCAACCAGTCAGTGTTTGAGCACAAGCTACTACAGACGGGATTATGGTCACAATGGCGCCAACCAATCATAGACGACGATTAGCTGCCGTTGAATGCGTATCCGTTTGAAACAACCGAGTTACTAGATGCATGGTCGTGGAATAACACAGTAACAAACTGGCTGATCAAAACGTGAGGGCACCTGTCGCTTAACAACAGCCATGAATACTGCCTTTTCTTTATATAAAAGATGCTGTTTATCCAATGTCTCTCAGATTCCTTTGCTGATTTTTCTTGGCTGGGTAGCTCAGTACGCAAGAGTGACTTCAGTGGTAAGATCAGGACTGAAAACAATGGTATTTGAACTTAGATGAGACCCAACTGTGAAAAGTCAGGGCTTCGGCTGGATTCGAACCATAAAGCAACTTTAAAGCAAGAAGTAGTTTTGCACTACACTGTATATGGGATGTGTTTTGTCGGAGTTTACCAACACTTCAAACGAATGTGCCGGCCGACTGCGTACGGTCCATGATTCACGATTAAGCAAAACAATACAACAGAGAAGAGGAAGACAGAAGTCAACCAATAACGCATGTATTTACCTGAAGCTTCCACTTGACAAGACCGGCAAAAATGCGGCCATATTTATGTGATTATAACCTTCAGTGCCACGTAAAGTAAGGAGCAATTATTCATATGAATATGAGGCTTGTATCTCGTGAATGACAAAAGATGCCTCAAATCTGACTTCAGATCCCTGTTCTTAAAGTTAGGTTTACCACACCGCTAGCAGGATGAAGAGAGAAAACAAACGTTTAAAGTTGGACCAAAAAACAGACATTAATTACACAGCGCATGAACAAGACTGATGGGAAGTAGTAGATAAAGGACCACTATTGTTCATATTTCGTAAAATTAGATCAAGTAATCCAGCAAATATAGGGGCGTTTATTGATAGGAATGAAAAAACAGATACTAGAGATAATCCACTTGCACATACTTGTTAATGCTAGCTAGCTGTCTGCTGGATGTTTCAGTGCGACTGTTGTTTGACTGATAGACAGTACCTAGGTTTTTCTTCGCCCGTTATCCTTTGACTTCGTATTACGTAATCTTTCTACTGCTGACCCTCTAGAACTGAAAAAATATTCTGATCTGACTTCCTCCAAAACCGTCTTACACATATTCAAAAGTACATATGAATCCTCAGCATCTTCTGTTCTGTATATTTTCTGTGAATCCCACATGCTGTCTGGTCCTGGTGTTAGGCGTTTTTGTTCTACAGGTTATAAATGATTCTGCTTCTGCGGTAAACTTCATAGATGCACGTGTTGGTTGGAAATTTGTGACTACATTTTTTTGACCGATGCTGGAGATAACCTGGTTGTTTATGCCAGCATATCGGTTTTACCGTATGATGCGCTCGTTTCAATGTGACATCAATCATCTAACTGAATGACCTCATCGGAATATAACATTCTGAATGAGCATTTGATGCGGCCAAATGTTTAAACACTCCTATAGTTCAACTTCCCGAAGTAGACGTGCTATATATTCTGATGTGCGGTTCCAGGAGGTTGTTAACAAGGACAGCTTTCTGCGATGTTACCCGCTAAACCGGTAGTTTGTCAGCGTGGTAACATACTACTGACAGTTTGCAAAACAGCGTATGAATTAGCCAGTGTTCTTGCACAACGGGAGTGAAAATCGTCGATTTTCTTTACTGACTTGCCCGTTGTGGTTATAGTTCTATTGAACGATTAAGAAATTTGTCAGAACATTGTCTGATCGAAATATACGAAGACGATAAACTATTTTCATATATTTGTATTCAGAAGTCACTGCGTTACTGGTTCTAAATTTATCTGTATTTTGTTCAATCAGAAAGAGATGACCCACACGCCATGTTATAAATGAAAAGTTATAGAATAGCAAAGACAATTGTTTGCCAGACTTTTTCCGCCCGACAGAAGTACGGTAACTGCTGAAACGACGCGTTTGGGCACAGTGTTTCTGTCCCTGGTTCAAACCCAGCCGAAGTGCTAACTTTTCACAATTGGGTCTCATCTAAAGAAAGAAGAATGGATTGTAGATAAGTGTAACGGAACGAGTCTTATCCATAACACATCTTTCCATGAGAATCCGTTTCGATTTGCAGGCTGATCATTCACTAAAAGAATATATGACAAATCACACATTTTGTCACTTCAAACCAGACCCGAGTGAGCTGAACGACCAAAGGCGGTTTTGCAATGACAAACCAGCTGCCGCTCAAGTGGGTGGCACTGATGACATCACTGAGCAGATATATGATCGTTTGCGATGCATCGGGCATTATCGACTTCAACTGGCTGAATCCTAATTTCAGGAATCGCAATGACGAACTCAATAACTGACATAAGGTTTCGTTTAGTGGTTCAGTTTGATCGCTGCACTACATGTTTCACGCAATTTCTGCACGGCGTTCATGAAAAAACCTACCGGATATAAGAGCCAAAATCCCACCCAACTGTTCGAAAGACGGAATGTTAAACAGCGAAAATGTGTCGACGAGGCAGGCTAAGTTGGTTGATGAAGACTTGCCCAGACAAGGATAAGCAGACGGGAAACACGAATGTTCATCAGTTATGGTCAGTGCACATTCGTTGTAAGTGACTGAAGGTATCACACTTTTGAACTCAGCGATGTGTCTCAAACAGTATGACAGCTTTGGTCAAGCTAATGTTCAACGATCTGATATAGTGATGTAGTCAAAGCATGTCAGTCGTTCTGACTTCAGTATCAGCGCTGTGGACAGCATCGCAATAAAGCTGGTAATCTGTCCTTCGTTAACTCTCACCGACCTCCCTGTACACAAAAGTCATCATCATCATCATAGACAGCAATACATCAGTGGTTCACACTGATGCTTAACCGCCACACAACTACACAGACGAAAAAACAAACCCTGTTTAGGAAGAGAGAAGAAAAAAGGGAGAAGGGAAGCGACCTAGTCATTAAAAATAGCTACGTCTACATTCCAACATACAGCACCTAACCTTGCAAACAAACAACCGAGTTGTAAGTGAAAGTAAGACATCGTCAACAAGACACCTTCCTTACGGCTTTCACTGCCCCGCGTCAATAAGTGCACTCACTTCACAGACAACTCAGACAAACAACGAAAACATTCACGCCACTGAGCTCGGTTAGGCGCCATCTCACCTAACGTCTCAAGCCATCAACTCTGTGAGTCTCGAGGGCTCCAACCCGTGAGACGAACCCAATCTACAGTGACCAACCCCTTTGTGAACGATTTCATTTGTCTACGCCAGGTGATCACCTGTCCACTTCGCACCCTACGCCAATCGGCCGCAGCGCGGGCAAACAGTGCTCGGTGTGGCAAATGACTAGCTGGCATCCTTACCACATGGCCTAACCATCTAAGTCTGTGCAGATGTAGTGACTGAATAAAAAAACTCGTTTGACAATCAGTGCAAAACACCCGATTCCTAACCTCCTCGTTGCTTACTCGTTGATGCCACCCGATACGAGCGATTGAACGCAGACATCGGTGGTCAAACACCTGGAGGCGGTTCATGTCTTCTACTCTGAGCGGCCAGATTTTGCTGCCGTAAAGTAATACAGCCTCACTGTGGTCTGATATACGCGACCATTAAGCTTCAGAGTGATACCTCTCTGTCGCCATAAGTGCCTCAGATTAGTAAACACCGCCCTAGCCTTAGAAATATGCGCCTCTATTTCATTCCCTACACCTCCGCCGTCGCCGCTGATGCAGCTTCCCAGATATACAAACCGGTCAACAATTTCCATGTCTTCATTATCTAATATTAAATCTACGTAATCACAGCAATCTCGCAGAAGTACTTTGCATTTTGAGGCTGCAAAGTGCATTCAGAAGTACTTAGTAGAACGCGAAATAACGCTTAGCGTTGCTTGTACCGCTTGAAAGTAGTCAAATAGCAACACTTTGTCGTCAGCACAATCAATATCGGTCAGCTTTCCACCAGGTAGGAGGTGCACGCCGGCATCGTTTGAGTGCCGTAGACAGTCCTCCATCATGTCATCCGTGACGAAATTGAACAAAAATGGTGAAAGGGGACAGCCTTGACTAACGCCGCTCCTGGTGCTGAAACTGTCAGACAGTTTGCCGTAAACCTTAACCTGAGCCGAAGTATGGGAGTAAAGCGCCGATAGTGTGTTGACATACTTGGTCGGTTCACCCCCTGTGTAGGTCGATCCAACGAATCAGACGCACCTTTATTGTCGAGAAATATGGCGATTGTTGGCCGACTGTATACATGACGCTGCTCACAAGACACTGATTTGCGACAAGTTTAACATCAATGACAAAAAACGGGGCTTCCGTTCTCAGGTGACATGCGTTATCGCGCACGCTTCTCTTTCTGTCCCACAGTGCTTTTGCTCTTTAGGTAAAGGAATTTTCCAGGAGAAAGCAGCGGCCCGCTCATTGCAAGTTAGCATCCGTGCAAATGCAATATTACGGGCATATGCTTTGAATACCAGAGGAGTTTCCGAATCTGTTGTGACCACGGCAGAAGTGGTTGATTTCATTGGCAAACTTTAAATTTACCCCTAAATTCTGCTTATGCCTATCAGGTTTCACAATGAACAGGAGATTATGACTTACTGGATAATTGCGATAGCTTTTACAAACATACATCTCGGTTACCCTTTGCTATCGCTTTGTATCATCTTGAGAGTTTCATTTCACTTCTTTGTCTCACTGTTACTCAGTGGATTAATCGTTGTATGTTGTCCGCCTAAAAATGCAATTTTATGTTTTAAAGTTACAGCACACTCTTGTTTTGCAACCAAATAAATTTCCAGATTCGTTTCGTGCTCCTTAATTTAATTCCCACAGGTGGTAAACTTGTCAACATAGGCAAATGTGGCATTAAAATTTTCAGTTAGAATGATATCAACAGTGATTTTTCAGAAACAAACAACACCACTAACCTCCTCGGACGGGATACATGGTAAACGATAAACTTTGTTGCTGATTTCCAAGGAAGATGACCTTCTCTCGTTTGCCTTGAAGGCATCTTCGTAATACGCACGCTTTAGGTGAAAAGTGTTAAAAAGACAAATGGCGAGAACCTTCCCGATCAATTCATTTATTCCTGGAACTACAAAAGGTTTTCGATATGTAGATCGTGCAGTAGTTTGACTATTGTTTGCTAGAGGCTTACATCGTAGATGCCATTTGTACCCACAAAAAAAGAAAATATGGCACTGACAAGCGCAGTTGGAGGATGATCAACTCAAAGACTTAAGGAGATGACTGAACAGTGGCTTCTTGAATGCTTGCTATGGCGTTTCACGATCTGGACACACCTGGTCCCTGGGACGACCGCGATTATCCTAGTGCCGCTTTAAGCCAATTCACTCTCTTAAACGCAGTATTCATGTCTAACATTTTGTTGTACTACTGTATGCTGGATGAAACTGTGAAAGCCGCTGCCGGTCAATGCACCTCTTAAAGCATGGCCTTGGTATTGTCCAACACCAATGGCTCCGTAGTTGAAGTCCTTTGCCAACGCTCAAGTTTGTAAGGACTGTTTCGAATCTTTGTCAACCTCTCGGTTTTAGATAAATAGAAATGGGGAGCAACGCGATTGGGTTTTTCCGTTGAAAATGGAAATGACGGTATTGTAACCAGAACAGGCGGTGGTAATAAGAAAAGTGGGTTGAACGTGAAGTGTAAATTTCGAGCGTCCGGCCTATCAAATAAACCCTTGATTGTGAGGTCGAGCGTTACGAAAGTTCACTGTTAAGGAATCCCAACAACGGCAATTTCCGTTGAATATGAACCGGTATCGCTTTGTTCCGGTTGAAGAAACTTTCCATGTCTTCGTAGCTGACAGAAGAATGCGTTGGTATAGAAGATGGTTTACAAGATAACGTGGATGATCAGTGACTCACACTTGCGATGGCAAAGTATCTAAGCTGGGAGTTGTTTATCTGATAAATATGTGACAATAGCTGGAGTTACAAAAATTGCACAGATAATAGACGTAACTCGACTAGAGTCAAACATGTAGCGTACTATCGTAAGCTTAAGCTCATCGGTGTTAGGAAGGATAATTTACTCACGTCTACTCATATCCACGTCAGTCAAAAGGTGGTCAGACGCACGCTTCAGAGCTGTCATCTAATTGAAGACCTTGTACGTGAAACACAGCTCCACATTTTGTGCACAGAGCAAAAGTAAACGTTTTATGTGATCGACAGTGATGTCAGAAGTGCAAAGTTGGACAATGTATAATCGTACGTAAAGTCTAACATTTCACGTAAAAAGTTGAATATATTTTTTGGCTGGTGTGCATAGGTCTGTTTATTTTTCCAAAAATTAATATCAGTGAAAACTGACATTCGGACTACTTATTGAAATTTGAAGGGCTGCAGGTGATTTTGCAAATACGGAACCAAAGTTTCGAACAGACACCTAAGGGTTACAATCAGTACAAACTGGTTGCCTGGGCTGGTCTTTTCCACATACAATACTGGTTGTTATTTGCTTTACCTGGCTAAAATGACCAGTGAAATTGTTGAGTAACAACATAACGTAGGAGTCGAGGTAGCCGTTAACATATTTGCCTGCTTCGAAAACATTGTGGAATACTGTGTTCATTCGTACCTTTCTATTGTCCATTATCTTAATGGTATAACGTTAAGTATACATACCATAAGTCTACATACCTTAACTGTTTGGGGCACTCGTTGGAAAGCACTGGTCTAGTTATGTATGTATAACTGTTAACTGATTATGATGAAAAGTGTGCCAACTTTACACGTAAAGTTATTAGTCGTCAGGTAAAATACCGCGTCGCATTTAGGCTGAAAATTGTCAGGCTACTCAAAATCACATAGGAGGAATTTAAACTCCCAAACTGGAACCCAGAACTTTATCATTAATTACCAACCTTGCTGCTATTAGGCCAACTCCAGTTCCTGACGCTGAATGCTATTTTGCAAAATCGTCCTCTAACAACACCTACTATAGCAAACATAATGTTTTCCACTAATCAATTTGATTTTAGTTTATTTCCTGCATGAGTACTGTAAATATTTATTAATAACAAGCTACTTTTCCGTCTTCCAGAAAACCAATATTTTTCTTCCCGTAAATATAAAGTTTGTCATCGAAGGTATGGAGGAAGTTGGTTCTGAAGGTCTGCATGAGCTACTCAATGAGTTATCTCTGGGTTTTTTCAAAGTGAGTGCGTCCGGGTTTCGGTCTGGTTGCTTTTTTATACCAATTACACCATATCAGCACGTTGATTCTGGCTGCGAATGATCCCGGCTTTGTAATTAGTGAACCATAGTAACACAAAGATTGGAAATCATTCTTAACCCAAATAAATTTGTCAGAATAACCTCAGCTGTTGGATAATACGACAAGATTTGCACAGAACAAAGCACTCACTACAGCTATTCGTAAGTATCGAGGAAACAGACATTGGTTTTAAAAAATACATTCGTGACCTACGAAACTTTCGTACGCGAATGTCTACATCCGTTTCACTTAAGTCGGAAAGGCTAGTGTTGTGAACCAAAAACGCGGATGACACAAGGGTTATTTATTCAGGAAAGTAACATGCGGGTTATGCGTTTCAACAAGACAACAAACGAAAGCAATCATCTACATGCGGTACTGGACGCAGACCGTTGCGGTAGCCACAGACGCCAATGCTCAGTTTCTTCACGTTCGCTTAGGCACCGAGAACCATTTCATACGATGCTGCACTACGACGTTTTTTTATTGTATTTTTCCTGCGATTACTTCATTGTCAAGATATATATTCTGACGCCCACTACTGAATATGAGTGGTGTGAGTAGCACAGCACGACCGCCCTTCTTCACTACACTATTAGGGTCCACTTTGGGTTCAATTGGAGCAACCCAGTAAAATCAATAACTTGTTTATAAAATATCCATTAGGAGTGTAAAACCAACATAATTCTTCTTACTCATAAGAGGTAGTGGAGATGCAGCGTTCCAAAAACACATTACAATCAGAAAATTCGCGTCGAATCTGAGGTAACCACCATTTGTGGCACACAGTAAACAGTTCGATGACGGTAGCTGGGAACGTCTGAACGTTGTCTTGATCTGGGTATATCATGTCATTTATTCATCAGTAAAGTGTTCCCAGATATCAGCCACTTTTTGTACACAACACAAGAAGTAAGTCACGGATCTCCCACATATGAATCATAAGTGTCGCGTCATCTGACTGCGGTGTCTACACCAAAGCGGCTGAATGCGTACACATGAACTCTCGGAGAACGAAACACACTACATTTACGATGCAGGTATGTTTGTGAGTGAAACAATTTTCAGCAGACTGCATTTTAAACGTTTCCCTAGTCACTGTTAAGTAAGCGATTGGCAACTACTGTCATCTTCCCTGGGCCTTCAAGAACAGTAGTATTATTCCACTAAACAGCTTTCTACTTTATAATTTGTGTGTCCAAACGTCGCGAACTGACGCTGTGCAAATTGGCTGTAAAGCTCGCAAGCAGTGCTCAATATAGACTTTGTAAATACAGAATTCGTAAGTCAATAGACTTTTGAAACACTGAGAACTGCAATATTGACAGGAACATGTGCGAACAAGCCAAGGAAAGTTCTGCAGCGAAATGTGAACGTACAACGCAGAGACGGATGGTTGACCAAGCCACTCAGGTCAACTAGATGATCACGTGGCTCACAAATCGGTATGCACTTGGGAGATTACCGTAACCAGTAAAAATCGAGTGTGGAAAGCAAGGAGTTACTTAGGTTGATTTGTCATCCTTACTCAGAAAGTTCGCTGTGATTCTCCTCACATTACAAGCCATATGTACCTAATTGTACTTTTAAAAAGTTGTCGTTCTTATCCGTCTCGTGACACCACTTCATCAGTCCGAAATGGTAGCCAATGCCATTTACTATAAAATACTGCTTCCAGAAATATAAATTTATACACGGGACAGATTGTTATCATTGGCTTCAAAAATATATCGCTGTGATAAAACTGCTTTGTTTGAACTGACGTCATTTTCGTCTAAAAAAAATTCTTGTCCACCGATTTCTTTTATTTACATCGTAAAGAATGTGGATTACGTGGCCATCTCCGACAATTACTGGTTGGGGCAGAACACACCTTGTCTGACTTATGGACTTCGTGGGGTCGTTTACTTCTACGTCACCGTGGAAGGAGCTGAACGCGTGTTGCATTCCGGTTGTCACGGTGGTGCGGTAGTAGAACCACTCACAGATCTGATCAGCCTTCTGTCCGCACTGAATGACAATCAAGGTAGACCGCTTGTTCCCGGCATCTATGATGATATACAAGAACTAGATCCCGAAGAAATTAAGTAAGCACGTATGAATCAGTTTCCTTTTTCAGTTCATGTAATCAACTACTTGTCAAACTTGAATATATTTAAACTGCTTAACATCATCTTCGAATCGGTTATAAATAATTGGGTGATGTGTAGATGTGTATTTAGGTTAACGGTCTACTCAGATTTTCAGCTTGGGCCTTTGATTCAGAAGACTGTCATGTAAGATGATTGCCAACCAATCACCCATCAGACTAGACACTACTTCGCCAATATCGCAGTCGGCTGGAATAAGGTGTTAGCTGTATAAGCGATGCCTACACAAACAGAAACGTAGACGGTTATTGGCACCTTCACTGATGAACTAATAAACTAGTGACAATAATTTGGCACAAGCCACACTCGCAAGTGATTGCAGCTTTCCCTTTGCCATAGAATTTTTTGTCAGCATCCTTCGAAAAGAAGCAGCATGTTCATTGTTTTCTAAGATGTATGGCTGAGGAAATCTATGGGATTAAGGAAGCTGCGATCAGTTTTGGGGAATTTCCAAAATGCATCAACGAAAATCCCTCATTAACTATCAGTATCAATTCAACTGTCCCGAACAGACTTCTTTGATTGAAAGATAAGAGCCACAATTCCCAAAATTTTCGGTTGAAGGTATTGGAAAAACTAGGGCGTAAGACGCATTTCTTCTTCATACCTAAAAGTGCTGTAACAGTATCTTGTACTCATAGACTGCAAGTGAGTTTGAGGAACGATGGAGAATCGACGAACAGTCAAGACTTCTTCCACGTAACTGGATTAGTTAGGCAGTAGCCGGTAAACATATTTGAGCGGATGTTCACGTTCAAGAGGTCGCATTCGAGTTGTAGCCTCAAGTATGAGTTGTTTGCTTGAGGTCTGATATTTTCAGCACTCATATCTGTCTGCTAAATTGGTACTCCCGAGACACATAATCTCGGTTAGAAGAGAGTATGACATGACAGTTAACGTGATTCAGTGGTGCGACTGTCAACGTTGTTTGGCTGGACTGTTTCCTAAGTAAGCCTAACTGACAAAGCCGGGAGGAAGCAGCTGTCTTACACATACCGACTTTACATTCAAATTGGTTATCTGTTTACAAGACGTAGGCACTTCTGGTGTCAAGTGTTTTGAAGAAACGGGCTAAACGCATTTGTATTGAAGAGAAATGTCAGACTGTTGCCTGTACCTACGATTCCATAGTACAGTTTTTTCGCGTTTCCATGGAAGTCGTCTGTTGAGTAACAAAACCTCGAATACTCTATAGTAGAATAGAGTAAAGCGGTAGCAAGCAGCTTGGGACATGTAGACCATCACATTCCCGACTTATTGCAAAACTGACGGTTATATGGAGAGAAAATACTATTATTTGGAACTGTCTCTCCGCACGGTGTCTGACTCACTAGAGCATCCACTTTTCCTGTGCACCAGGAGTTAGTAGTGTGCGAAACAGCTACGGATGTCCTATTACGATTTTTTCTCATACCGATCAAACGCACATAAGCGTTTTTCATATTGAAGCGGTTTAGTATAGCGCACTGTTTATGCACAAACGCGGGTAACCAATGATTTATTCAGTTGCTCCGCAGGTTCATTAAGAGGACAAGGTGAGCAATATGGGTTTTCGAGATCTCATCTTCCAATCAACCTACACTTGTAGGTTAAAAAAATCACAAACTGACTTTATGCATAGTTTACTAATCTAACTTGTTTTCAACTATGTGGAGATTAAGAACGGTGCATACCACCTGTTTTTTTATGCCTATCTGTCTGAAAGACAAATTGCATGTTCAAACCCATGGAATGCTCCTGTACTTGGTTACCTTCTGTTGTATGGCAGAATACACTGAGCGTACAACTAGACAACTGTGCAAATAGATGAGAAGTAATCATCCATTTTGATTACAGCCTGAAGTAAGGAAATCGATACTAAGCGTTATAGTTGTTCACTTAGTGGATGTTGTCTATAGGTAAACCGATCGAGTTCAGAATCGTCTCCAAATTTCCAGTCAGGCAAACAAACTCAAACTATCAACTCTGCCGTACGACCGCCAAGGAGGTTGACCATTTATCAAAGTTTTGGACACGCTAATGTTATTTCGGTGACTGTAATTACTTGTGGTCAGCGATATGGTTACTTTGGCCGCCAACTAACCAGACACAGTTCGCATAAGCCGACTGAGGTCTTTACAATTAGAAATTGCAGTTAACCCAACCAAACTGTGCAGGGAATTAAAGTCCGAAGATTCCCATAATATCAAAAATAACGATATGACGAACAATTGTTTTCGATAATTCTTTCTCAAGTCAATACAATTACATAGGTTTCATCAAGACGCCATAAGACAAGGCGTAGAAAACAAGAAATGACTGTTCACGAGTGACAATGAAGTCTAATATTTAACTACGCACAAACTAATTGGTTAGGCCCAGGCCGGACGTTAACTGTCGATCATTCAGAGTATTCACATGTACCGCCGATATGTAGACGATATATTCCTCGTTATACAGTCAGAAGACGAGTTAAAAACCATCCTTCAGATTTTTAATGCAGCACACACCTCACTGCGCTTCACCTCGGAAGAAGAATCCGACAACAAGTCTTAGACGTCAAATTGACCAGACGTCGAGACGGTACACTGAGTAGGTCGGTATATCGTAAACCTACAGGGACAGGGGAATACACTAATTTTAATAATTTTGTGCCTCTTAAACAGAAACCAAATCTAACCCAATGCATGGCAACTAGAGCAAGAAAGATTT
>LUCH01007119.1:0-11956 GCA_013368495.1 Paragonimus heterotremus
TGGCGCTTGTTAGTGAGCAAAGGGGCATGAGACTAATGCTACTGATAAGACGGAGGAATTCAATGAGGGGCCCTCCTATAAAAGTTATCACTCTCATAGATAATACGGTTGTTGATGATCCAGTTGAAATATGTGAACTCTTCAACTCACATTTTGATGCTGCATTTAGCGTAAACAACACTATTACCCGTTACTCCGTTGAAAGCAACCAATGTTTCGTGTAATGGTTCGACTAATGTTAGAAGTATCCACTCACAATTAGCTACTATTAAACCCTCAATTCATCCTGAACCAGATGGTATCCCACCAGTCGTTATCAGGCAAGGAGGTGAGGATGTACCCATCGTCCTACCAAATTTGTTCACGCCATCACTTTTATCTAGCAACTTTCCTCCTTAGTGAAAAAAGTCTATCACTATGTCCCACTACAAAAGTGGTCCTGGGCAGGAAGTTGGTAACTATCGTTTAACAAACCACACATCAACCTGCTCAAGAGTGTTTGAAAGGATAACTAAAGCGCCCGTTGTCAGATTTTTAAGGTCACAAAGTCTTACAAACGTTTCGCAGCACGATTTCTATGATGAACATGACTGACCTGCTTTGTCTCTTTCTGTTATGCAATTGTTTTTCTATTCCAATGTCCTGTGCAATATCCCGTATCCTTGATGATAAGTACGATTCGACAATTGTGTTTTGCAATTCTTATACGTTTGATCGTTCTCCTATATAGTTCAGTTCTAATTACAACAACCGGCGTCGCGCTTTCTTACTGTTCGCAATTATTACTGAAATGAATCGGTTATCTTCTAATTCAAACCCTAGTAGCACACTGGAGCACTCAGCCGTTCCCTGAGTGATCTTTGATTTTTCCAATTGGAACACTCACCAAAAACCGTTAGTAAACACTTTATCGCACTATTTTTACTAATGTCGGCTTTAGCAAATTCGCGTTCTATCAGAGAATCAATCATAACGCTTTTATGGCACAATACAATTTTGTTTAAACTCATCAATACACTCAATTTCGCAGCGCGCCAAGGCGGCAGCATGTCCATGTTGGATTTCGGTGTGCGCCTTGGTATTTGGCATTTTCGCCTGCAAGTTGGTCCTGTCAGTGAACATCGTTGATAAGTTATACCTACTGATTATTCTGAGGTGGTTTTCGAGAATTTCTGAATGAGATTGTCGTATCTTTTTTATTGGCCGAAATATCCCATTGCCTGCAGGAAGTGGATTTTTCACAAGGTTAGTGGAATTTCCAACATTATTTCGGATGCGTTCATGAATGAATGTTTCATTTTCTGAAACAACTGTGAGTTATCTATCAGATTGTCCAAATGAGTTATTATGGTATCTTGCTTACTAACCGGGATATTCTAATTCTAACGAGTGCTAATAACTGGTTTTTTTGCAGAAATTGGATTTTTCACAAGTTCAATGGAATTTCCATTAATGCTAAAGAAGCAGAGGATTATTTGGACAGGCTTGACATTTGGTGCCTCACAAAATCTGAGTTGCATGAGAAGAAGAAGGTTGCTTTCTTTTTGCATTTCATCGACGTGGGAGATTATGCCTTTGTCAAAAAATCGGCTTTCCCGGAGTCACCTATCAATTGTTCCTATCCTACGCTAAAAAAATATTTTTCCAACACTTCAAACCGGTGAATTTTGTGGCAGTTGAAAGAGCCATGATCAATGTGCTAATCCGTTCTGAATCTCAACCTATTCGCGATTTCGTCTTACGGTTGCAAACACAAGCAGCCAGGTGGGAATACGGTATCTAGTTACAGGATCAGCTACGTGATCGGTTAATTGCTGGTATTAACTAGCCAGAGCCATAACGGAAGCTTCTCTTGCATCAGGATCAAAGATTCCAGATCATTCGGAAAGTGTGTGAACAGTACGATGACGTAAAACGAGTTACGAAGCCTACTGAGGTTCTCTGCATTTATTTTAAAAACAACAATTCAGGGCCGAAACAAGATAACACATTCAAACTGCGTACTGATTTCCGTGTGCCAAGATCATCCGTTCAATTTTCTACAGGAAGTAATGCGAATCTAGTTCAACAGCAATTTGTGAAATGCGCATCTTGTGGGCGCAATCATTCTCGGTATTCATGTCCATTAACACAGGCGAAGTGCTTCAGCTGTGGCAAACTGGGTCATATTCAATCGGTATGTAAGTCTAGACGTTCATGTCACTTAACTACAAATTCTAATTTGAATGTTCAACCATTAATTGATAACATTTTTACTCTTTTTTTATCTATTTTGCCCCAAAACACTCCTTACGTTTTTAAAACGTTAGTGTGTGCTTCTGGTATAAGTCGCAATTTTACTGTTGATACCGGTAGTGTCGAATCAATAATTTCACGTTCAGACCTAGTTGTACTTTATTCTGATGCAATTCTTCAACCCGCATTAGTTAACGTTTGTGGCATCACTGGTCATTCGTTGCCTCTTGTAGGCTGCTGCATCGCCTCGGTGAAGTTGTCCGATGCTAGCACTGTTGACTGCCAATTTTTAGTTTCAAACTTAGGTCCTTCTATCCTTGGACTCAAAGTTTTACGACTGCTACCTTCTAACATTTTCCTACTGACATCAGTGAACGTCACTGACATTAGACAACTTATACTGGATTGTTCTAACGCCAAAGGAGGAATGGGAATACCGAAGGTGAAGTGTGAAACTTTGGGGGATCCAGTCTTTCTTAAAAGACGAATCATCCCGTTTGGTTTGCGAGAACCTGTGTACAAAGAATTGTAGTCAATCTGTGATAAAGGAGTTATAACGCCTGTTGGCTCGTCAAAGTGGGCGACTCCAATAGTGACACCACTAAAAGCTGATGGAATCACACCGAGAATTTGTGGCGACTACAGGTTAACGTTAAATACATGTCTACTACAATGCACCTGCACAACAGAAGAGCCCGGGGACATACTGTATCTTTTGTCAGGCTCCAAGGTCTTTTCAAAAATTGATTTAAAGGATGCGTATTTGCAAATACCACTTGATGAAGTATCGAATAATTTGAATGTGATCACTACACCATTTGCTTTAAACATTTCGCCAGCTGTATTTCAAGATGTCAAGAATACAATTGCTAAAGAATTATATGGAATCGAAACCTATCTTGACGACGTTATTGTTCACCCTGCCTATCGCCTTCTTTCTTTGTTGAAAAGATTTCCTGACTTCAATGTAGCCATTAACCCGAAAAAGTGTAATTTTCAGTCTTTTCTTTTTCATGCGTTGGTTACATTGTTGATTGCGATGGTTTCAAATCAGATTTACAACGCTTAACCTCATTAGTGAATGCACCGTCATCCACTAACTTTCATGAACTCCGTTCTGTTCTCTGTGCACTTCAATACTACTCCCGCTTTATTCCGAATTTCGTTCAATGTACCTCTTCTTTGTTCGACATGTTATCCATCAACAGTTTTTCTTGGTCCATTAATCATAAAAAACGTTCCTTACCTTGCTTCACCATCTTCAAACTACTGCTGGTTTGAAACCGTTTTCTGCCAAAGATCATCCCACTGCAATTAGAGATGCTTTTCCCACTGGAATTAGTGCAGTTCTTGAGCAGTGTGATAAACCTGTTATATGCATCTCACGTCGTTTGTCCAAAGCCGAGCGTGGGTATCCTCAGACCCAACGTGAAGCCCTTGGAGTATATTGGGCTGTTAGAAGACTTCATAAATACCTTTTTGGACTCTCATTCACTATTGCAACAAATCATGAAGCCTTAAAATTTCTGTATCATCCCAGCAAATCGCTGGCGAAGTTATCTGCTGATATGGTGCAAAGCTGCAGCATTATCCTAAATTCCTACAATTACACAACCATTCATCGTAGTGTAAAGGCCATTCCCCATGTTGATTACCTATGCAGATTTCCGTCACCTGACTCAAACTGTGACAATGCTGACTGTTTATTGGTTCAACCACTGTCAGTCAAAAGAGATGCACTTGTGTGTGATGCTCGTAAATTCTTTGGTTCCATTATTTCTACCTTAAGACGTGGATGGACACAACAGTAACGGCGTAGATTTTCCGCATTTTACCGTCGCCGTGAAAGTTTGTCCATTACTCCAGAGGGATTACTGTGTTTTGATGACCGTGTTATAATTCCACCGACTCTGAGATCTGATATCCTTGCGGACTTGCATTCCGGACATTTGGGAGTTGATAAGATGAAGTCGCTTGCACGCTTATCTTGCTGGTGGTCGGAATTAGAATCAGATATTAAACACGCTGCCAAGAATTGTACTAAATGTGTACACAAAATTCATGCGAAACAATCACGACGGCTTTCGTAGCCTTTTACGTTTGAAATATTCTAGAGAGTTCATGCTGATTACTGTGGTCCTTTTCTGGGGAAATACTATGCCCTAATGTTTATTGATGCTCACTCCAGATGGCCTGAAGTTCTTCTCACTTCATCACCCAGTGCAGACTGTACACAACATGCGCTGGGAAAACTATTCTGTCGCGATGTTGTACCTACTTCTTTGGTCACCAACAACTGTACTCACTTCACTGCCAAGTCTTTAGAGGAATGGATTAAAGGTCTTGGGTGTCGGCATTCGTTTACTGCTCCGAAACATCCAAAATCCAATGGACTTACAGAAAATTTTGTACGCATGCTGAAGTTTGCCATTGATTCTCTAACACCAAACTCATTTATGGAACTTGATCGAGGAATCGATAATTTTCTCACGCAGTACAGAAATGCATCACATTCGGTAACTGGAAAAATCCCGTGATCCTTTCCAAATCCCGTTCTCTGCGTACAGGTCTTGACTGTGCAAAAACAGCTGATGTTACGTTTTACAAAGGCAACGATTTACTTCCTGCTAATGTAATAGTTCTTTCCCCTAACGGAAGTTACATGGTTAGTAATCTTGACTTGTAAAACCTTTCTTGTCGTCGAAGACATGTTGATCAGGTTGAGTTCAATTCTAGAGGTCAGTCTAATAACAGAAATCTTGTTTCTTCAAATTCTAACCAGTCATTTCTATAATCCTGTTGCATTGGAAGTAAATCACGTTACTGAAGTAGAGGCCGTTCATTAAATAGACGAAACACTTGAAGAACTGATAGTCAGAAGATCTGAACGTTTGAAATCAAGACCACCACGGAATTACAAATATCCGCACGCCCATTCAAGGTGTGGCAGATGTGATTAACAGGATTGATTTGCTTTGTCTCCTTGTGTTAAGTCATTGTTTTACTATTCCAATATCCTCTAAAGGTTGGTGACACGTACGATTCGACAATATACGTTTTGTGTTGTTGTGTCTAATTGCGCTTTGCAATTCTTATACGTTTGATCGTTATCCTATATAGTTCAATTCTAATTACAACAGTTTCCCTGATTGGCGATGTTGCGTGACATGTCAAGGGGAATTCTTAAACCACATATCGATGTTGGCCAACACAGTAAATGCGGTAATCATCCTACTCTTAGACATGCAGAAGGCTTCTAATCATATGCCCCACATACGCCTGTTAACCAAAATAGCATCCTTTGACATACAAGATCCCTTGTACAGCTGGATTTCGTCATATCTTGAAGGCCGAACCCAAACCGTCAAAATCGGAGAACACTGACTAGTGGGGTGATTCAAGGAAGCGTTCTGAGACCGCTGATCTTTCTCATGTATATAGATGACGTACGCGATTTTATTAGGCATGGCAATCCTTTTCTGTTTGTTGACGATATCGACATCTTTTACACATTCCGCCAGCCCAGCAACCTCGTCATATGTCTGCAAAATATACGACACCGCCTGGAACGATTGGAGTCGTGGTGCGTCCTCAGCAAACAAGTCGAACATTATCACCTATGGTTGTCAAATACCCAATGAATCTGTCTCAATAGATGATCATCATATTGACACCTCCACGTCCGCTCGAGATCTAGAAATACGGTATTCAAACTTTTTCAACTTCCCTGAACAAGTACGCTTCCAGGTAACAAAAACTGAAAGGACAAGGGGTTGTATCAAAGAGATATTCGGTCTACCGGATACGAAGCTGGCTGTTTACAGTATGTGTGCTGGACCTCAACTTGAGTATTGCATCTTCATTTACTGCCACATACGCAAATCCGACAGGGTTTTGCTAGAAAATCTTATTAAGCTTATTAAGATATTCATCCTCACTCAACTATAGTGCGCGTTGTCAAACACTCGGTATTGGTCCACTCTGGTTACGAAGACTGAAGTTGAACCTTGCGTTTCTCCATAAACTAATACATATGGACGCCATCACTACAGCATTCGCCGTTCATTTTCAACACAGCTCCTCATATGGTCCACGAAATAAGGGTTTTACTTTGCCAACCTTGGTACCTCGGTAAAAGATATGAGCCAACTCCCTTATTGTAAAATATTCCTATATTTGGATTAGACTTCAGAATGAAATCGGAGCAAGTAGCAACACAGCGTGTTATAAAGATCTTGGGCAGCTTCCTCACGTCACCAAACATAATGTTTATGTTAAAACTGTGTATCTTCTGATGACCTTGAATATGGACCGGAGGACATTTAGCCATCAACAGCATATGACGTATGTACCCATCCCTACTACCAGGCTCCCATTTAGAACAGCTTGCGTGGTACTGTTTACTGCGTATCCAACGTTTACTCCTATTGGATCCAGTAATTGATTCATTGCGTACTGGCGAAACCGTATCATTTTATTCAGGTACCTGACATGTTGAGATTTAGGCTTCCCATTTGGTTCATTATGGGTACGCTCATTTACGTGCTGTTGTTTGGAAGTTGACTCCTCAAAGGGGGTCACCGTTTCGTGAGGCAGGTTGCTGGAACTGTCAAGATCCACTGTTAAGTTGATCAAGTCGGCGAGTATGATATCCTCTGTTGTGTCGTTGGGGTCTTCAAGACGAACAGCGTCAGGCTCAGGTTTGACGCAACAGGACGGAGCTACACACTCACCAGGACCTGATTCATCACCATTGGACATCGTTGCATCTTGTTTGGATGTGTCCTGAGCCACCCGCTTGGAGGTAACAGCCTTGCGTAATAAGCGATGTTGACATTCCCTCTCAAGCGGCGTTCTATCTTGCATAATTCTCATCAGTTTAAGAGAGGTTTCGGACCTGATGAGGTCGTGACACTGGATGAACCGTTTTGCAGCTGTTTCGCTCTGGATTTTGAACAGAAGCGGGCAGCAAATCTTTTGAGTCTTCTTGCGAAGTCGAATGCAGGTATATGATTTCGGGTCTATATTGGTAATCCTCGTGAGTAGCTTCTTAATGCCATCGAGGTGAAGCTTATCTGGCACATCGAATACGATTGCATTATATGTGCAACGCATCCGTTTTGTGATTTCGGTTGTCAATGTGTTGAGAAACATGCTTGCGCTCTCTAAGTTATCCATCTTGGGACTTTCCGGCACTTTGAAGATGTAAGATAGGGAGATTAGATTCTCCTTTAGAGAATCGAATGCAGCATAACTTGTTTTTAGTTGGGAAAGTTCAGCTTCCAATTTAGATACCTTACCAAATAACTCCGCCAATACATTGTCTAGGGGGATAGAACAGTTCTTAGTTAGAGGGGCATTGGTGGGAACCACCAGTTGATCATAACACAAACGGATTGCATTAAAACTGAGGACGTATTCGTTGTACGTATATACCAGTTATTTGTTTAGTCAAACTTTAACCGTTTCGGTTATTCACGCGCGCGTTGCTCAGATTCGCACCCTGTTGAGCGTGTCTGTTGTTTGATCGCCTCACCGATCGTGTGATTTTGTCTGATCAACACCACAATAACGCTCAAGTAACAAACGTCAATATATAAGTTAAATCCTCAGTGGTTTTCCGAGGTGTTAGCCAGTCTTTCCAGCATTTATTGAAACGTGCGACGTTCACTTGCTGAATTCCATCGCAACGTTCAAGATTCCTTAGATAATGTGGACGTTTCATCCGTGGCTCATCTGGCAGCATCTTCCCCACGAAGCGAATCGGCCGTTCCTTCTCAACTGACCAGAATAACAGGTATGTTTCACGAACTTGCCGCAAAACAGGAGGAACTGATCAAAGATGTGACCATTGTGAAAGATCGTCGACATCAACGCCGCCTGTTCCCCGATGTGGACGCTCAGGGTGAGGCTGTGCGCGACATCTGATCACATGCTTTGCCCGTAAAAAGTATATCCAGTTTTCGTGAACTGGAAACTAACTTACAAAGACAGCAGTTCAGGACAGTTGTCGTTAGTGTGCAGCTAATAAGCTGAACACTGTTAGATAGACGACCTGAAAGCAATGAGTGCTCTCTCTGCCAGACCACTGTTTCGCCGTTGCATGTGGGAGGTCATCGGATCACAGCTGGCAGTAGAGATGACTCACGCCGGAGGAAAAAATAAACTCGTTTTGAAAAACCCAATGGCAATCACCTGTGCAAACCACAAGTCCTAGTCTGTTGTGTTATCGTGTAGCCTGAGGTCGTAATTTCAAAAAATATGTATTCTTTCTTGTTTGTATTTTGCTTCACTTCATTCCAGTGATTTTCGCTCGTTATTCTTCCAGGAATGAGAATCGCACGCGGAAATTTGATGTGTACGTGAGGAGATCCCTTATTGTATAGTTAATTTACTGTAATATACTCCGACTGTCCATTCCCGATTGGTTTTCCTCCCACTCAGTGTATCACAGCATGAGAACGCGTTCTCACGTTTGCCGCGGTTAACGACGTTTGTTTAGTGCGTACATGTACTAACTTAACGTTTCCTCAGATATACGCAGAAATACCAGACGCGAAATAAAAATACAGATAATTGCGGAGATCGAAAATTAATTAGGCGAGAATTATAAATGGTCTCGATCAGCACTAGACGACACTGATACGCGAAATATTTAGGAAGGCTAAGGATCCGACCGTCGAACGCGCGAGCAAACCGGAATAGGGAGTATAGCACGATTGGCGCGCACAGGCCGACAAGCATGTAATTAAACAAACGCAATCTCATGTATCAGACAGACGGCGGGAGAAGATCCTTAGGGTCCTATGTACAGTGTGAGTTAAGCTTTTAGGAAGGATTTTACGCATCGTACAGCAGGCACACCTGGGGTATCTAAGGTCACTACGTTTGTGTAGTGCGTGCAAGATGATGGGCGTACGTTGCTCCGGAACCCGTTACGTTGCATTCAGTTGTTTCCGGTTTGAGGTAGGGTTAAACACGTCGTTTGATGTTAATTTACAGGTGAACTGGGGGTATTTCAGCGTAGCTGAGAGGTAAATTGGGTCTGTTCGGGCTAATTTAGAGGTGATTCAGGTGGTTTCGGGCTAATTTGGGGGTAAATTAGGTCGTTTCGGGGGTAACTTAGGGCTAAGATAGGGGTAGATTAGGCGGCTTAGGGTTAAATTATGGCAAAATTAGAGTACGGGAAATTGACCAATGGGAAAATTAATGCGTTACGCTCGTTAGGACTAAATTAGTGAACGCGTGTCAAATCCCTAACAAATCTTTTAATGGTCTTCAGATTGGTCCATTAGACCGAATTAGAAATTTACCCTAAACTTAACCTAATTGTGCTAGCGGGGAAATCGTTATGACGTATACATGATAGAACACTTTGGATTCGCTGATTACTGTTGCAAGGCCCCGTGAATAGTGTACTATCGCTGTGGTGCATATCGTAGAGAGAAGGCCAACCTGGAATACTCACGCGGTTTCTAAGTTAGACGGGCTAGTATATGACCCGGAAATAGGCTTCTGTCTATAGATAGAGAGATTAGTCATTTGAAAATCCGGTAGAGAACTTACAGATGATCCAGTAAATGATGGGTTCGTTGATGAAAGCAACGGTAGGTTTCTTTTCAGCTCATTGATCTGTACGGATGTAAGGTCCATACGATGGCACATCTTCTCTATCAAAAGTTTAAGACTATCATCAGCACTTGAGACTGAAGGAGAGGACGTGGGGACAGCTATGGTTGCGGCGCACGGCGGTTGTGAAGGGAAGGTTTCTGATACTTCGTCCGCAAGAGCTGCCAATTTGTCAACTGAGCTATCATCATCCATGGCGGCCAAAATATGTTACACTGAAGATGGCAGCTTTTCCACCCACAACTGTTTCAAGATGGCGTAATCGAGCTTCCGCGAGCCTAAAAAGCCTCTCATATAACGTAACAACTGGGATGTGGACCGGTCGCCTAGTTCGACTGAGTTGAACAATTCATGTAGCAGTTTAGCTTCTGACCTCCCAGTCCGTTTTATGATGGCGTCTTTTATATGGGTATAGGGTGAATCGGACGGGACTGATTCCAACAGGTCTTCTACTTCTGCAGCAACACCAGAGGGGAAAGACTGTACCACGTATGAGATTTTTTCTCTGATTTTGTCCGGCTGTTTGTAAAGACGGCCCCAGTCTGGTCGAACCACAGTCGAGGGTTTCGGGCGCTGCACTCAGGCAATTTTAAAGCAACACTGTTTTCGGTATTAATGTCAATGTCCACGGTGTTGTCCAGCATTGCAAATAGTAAAATAATGGATGAGGAACGGTTCGGGGAAAGGAAACAGGCAGGCTCACCAAATTTTGTAGTGGACTAATCAATCAACTGACAAAAATGACCGAAAATGTGGTAGTACCACAGAAAAGTTGCAACGGTGACGAATAGGATCAAAGGTAGACGTACGAATTAAACGGAAAATGTATCGGTAAAAACAGGAACGACTCACTGATACATCAAGGTCCACTAGATTGAACAGAACACCACAAGAAAGAAAAACAACGCCAGTGGTGAGATTCGTTGGACGATCGATAGATAATTCCACAAATGACTTGATATGTCAACGTTTGAACGTCGGTAGATCAGCTAATACGCGGTGATAAAATATCTCGCCCTTCAACCACTTTACCGGCCAGAATTCTCAAGAAGGAAGAAGACAGAGATGTTGCGCGGCACCCACCGTTTATTCATGTTGATAATTCAATTCGAAAATTGATTTCTCATGGTTTCAAACAAGCGTATAACTGAAGATAACAAAACGATGTATACAAAATGTATAAGCATGGATTATGAAATATACCTGTGACTTGTGGACACCACAATACGTTCTTTCCTGTTGCGTACATACAACGATGTAACTTGTGACCATATTCCCCCCGATAAAGCTTTTTTCGCCAAAAGATTATATGTATGTCTCACTATATGCAAACTTACATCATTCCACCGCAAGTAACCACCTGAAATGATCGAGCAAATCCGAGCGTGTTTCCACAAGATGCGGTGAGGGGAATATAATAATATTAACAGCAATATCACTATTATCAAGATATCGCATAGACAGAGTGGCAGTTTCGCTAGATATCGGGAAGATGTTCCTTCAAGCACGCATCCCCGTTCATGACCGAGACATGTTCCGTTTTCTGTGGTGGTCCGACGCTACTTCCTAACCTCCTCTGTGAGAGTTATGCATGACGACGTATCTCTGATGACTGTGGGTAGATGTATGAAAAATTCATCCGCAAATCGGTTCGGACAAATTTTCATGTTGTTGACTGTCCAGTCTCGGTTTCCAGCGCGAGGATTGTGACATATTGGGAAGGGGAGGCTTTCGATTGAGAAACCGGGTTTTGAATGACCGTGAAGTGCTAGCGTCAACACCGACCTCAGCCCTCTCACCATCCCCAGTAGATATTGCGGCCAAATGCCCACCGTCACACCGAACTCTCCGTACCCAATGGGACGCTGATACGGATGGGTTCCGCTTGAACCACCAACTTCCAGACGGGGCGGAGGCTAGAAGATGGATACTATCTTTTGTCTCTTCGCTATGCGACCCTTTGGGCGTCGTCTCGCCATGGTTGCTGCCAGGCAAACGTTTGTTTCAGAAGCTGTGCAAGAGTGGTCTCTGATGAAACGAGCAATTGTGCCTAGAAGACTGCAAATAGTAAAAAGCTTGGCTGACCAGCTTA